>PVJX010046206.1:0-12388 GCA_004027295.1 Dolichotis patagonum | reverse complement strand
GGGTGCACTGCTTGTTTTGGGTCCCACTGCCTCCCAATATAGAGCTTCTCAATGGATCCTATCTCCTGATCTACTCTGCCTGTGTTTCTCTCTGTTAATATTTCAAGGCCATCTATACCAGAGATTACAGCCAATCTTCTCTGCCTTATTTCTGCTATTCTGTTTTCCTGCCATTGGTTGTCTTTATTTCTGCTCCACTCCACTATCTGCCCTGTTCACTGAGGCCTCTCTGCCACTGTTCCTGAAATGCTCATATTCTTGTTCTCTCTCCCTAGAATGTCCTTCAGTATTTTTTGTAGGGTTGGACTGGTGGTCACAAATTCTCCTAGTTCCTCTTTGTCATGGAAGCATCTTGTTTTTCCATTAATTTCTAGAGGAAGTTTTGCAGGACACATCAATGTGGGCTGGAGAGTGTTCTCCTTCAGTGCTTGAATTACTTCACTCCAAGCTCTTCTTGACCTGATGGTCTGTGTCGAGAAGTCTGCCATGATTTTGATGGGTTTTCCTTTATAGGTGAGCTGTTTCTTTTCTCTGATGGATTTTAATATTCTATTCTCATATGGAATTTTTGGGATCTTGATTATTATGTGTATGGGTGTAGCTCTGTTTTAGTTGTAGGTGGCTGGAGTTCTGTATGCTTCATACCTCTGCATATCATTTCTTTTTTCTATGTTTTGGAAATTGTCCTTAATAATTTCTGTGAATAGTCATTGTAATTCCTCTGTTTTGACTGATGCTTCTTCATTTACATGCTTTATTCTTAAGTTATAGGTCCTCTGGTCATCTTCCAGTCTTTGTATATTTACTACCTGCTCCCTTGTTATTTCTCTGAAATCTTCCCTTTCATGACCACACATTGCAAGCCTGTGTTCAATTTTTGATAGTCTATTTTTGGTTTCTTTCAAGCAGTTGTGCCAGATTTCTATGGAGTCTTTATTTTCCTGATAATCTCTTTGAATCTGCTTCATGAATCCTAGGTTTTTTCTGTATTCTTCATTAACTTTTTCTCTCCTTTTTTGTTCCTCTCTTCTTTTGTCTGTGTCTTCTTGAGAGGTACCCAGGCTTCCTTTTATTAATGTACTTATCTCTTGTTTAATTTGAATTAATATTTCCCACCTCTCCTGGATCAATGTTCTCAGGGTTGGGGGCTGGGGGTTTGTTCTTATTTCTCCCTTTTGTCATGTTTTCGGTTCCTTCCATACAAGTGCACAGTGTAATTCTGAGACCATTTTCTTGTTGGTTAAGGCTCCTCTAGAGGGCACAGGCTAGGAGCTTTTTCCCTCTTCAGTCAGCTATTGGAGATTAAAGTTCAGGCACAGGCAGTGTGTGCTGGCTCCTCCCCTCTGGGCCAGTCAACCTTTGCAGGCCTTCCCTGTGTCAGTGTGTGCCAATCTCAGGGAACTAATTTGTAGCGACTCACTGGGTGTAAGCCAGGGGTGCAGCCTAGTCCAAGCATATTCCACCAATCCACTTGACGAGGGGAGCAACCAACTGAAGCCATTTCCTTGTGGAGTTAGGGCTCTCCTGGCCAAATCCAACATGTCATCCAGTCGGTTTCCCCTTTCCCATGGGAGGTTCTTATTCCCATCACTCACTGCATGTTTATGCCAGTCACCGAGAAATGCTGGGCTCCCCAACCTCCAACTTCAGCATGGCTGCGGTATGAATTCATGGTGCCTCTGGGTGGGTCACATGCAGGACTGGTCCGGGCAAGCCACACGCAGGGCTGTTCAGCTCCACACTCTGGTGGCTCAAGCCAGTAATTTCAGTGAGTGGCTAGAGGAGGGTGCTGTGCTCGCTGATCTTAACTTCTCTTATGGTAGCCCTAAGACCTCATATTTGTGCAGTTGTTTGCACTTTAGCTTCTTCATGGGTTGTGAGATTCCATCTCTCTCTGTTTGGGTCTCTCCAGGGTGTTTTATTCTGGCATTTGAACTGTCTCTCTCAGAGAGAGTCCCTCTCCTGCTACCTACCGGTCCGCCATCTTTGGAATCTCCCCAAGCTGATTATTTTCAAAACATCATGAAATTGATTCTTTTTTTCAGTTGCTATCCCCTCAGAAATTTCAGATGTGTCACTTCCAACTTATTCCATGTCAATGTCTCCCAGATATTTTGTTTATGGGCTAGGTGACTGAGATTAGCCTTTGCTCATTCCTCTTGACATTTTCCTTTAGATGAGCCAATTGTGTGGTCCTAGGCACTTATCACACTGACTGCCCATATGTGGTACAGGGAAATGAACTAGGCACATGATTTTCTCTGAACCCAGGTTTCTGGTGAGGCATGGGGTGAATTTCTCCAGATGGGAGCAGCTACATGGAGGCTTCCTTGAATGTCATTGTCAACAGTAGCCGGGCTGCTCCTGTTCCCATTTTGCACAGCCTCACTGGGATCTCCATGATGATAGTAGGTGTGAAGGGGCATGTATGGCTGTTTCTCCCAGAGAACAGAAGCAACAATCCCCAGTGGTAGTAAGCAGACACCTGAGAAGTGTCTGACTGCTTCCCCATGCATGCACTGATGGCCTGTGGGAAGTAGGCATGCCTGATTGTGGCTGGGGCAGGGGACAAAGGGCATGTCTTGCAGCTCCTCCTGACCTGTGCTGGCTATTACCATCACAGCCTGTGTTCCTGTTAATCAGCTGGGTGCTTACAAGAAGTGTGCAATGAAGCAGGAGAGCTCTCCTCTTCCATGCCATACTGCAGCTGGCTCATAGTGAGGCCATGGCTTCTTAGCTGTGACTGATGCTGACTCACAGGTTGTGTGAATTTATTCATTCTTCCCCAAACAAAATGTCCACTTTTGCAGGTGGAGGGATTTGCCTCTTCCGAACATCTTTCTTTCTAGTGCATTGACCTTTACATTTAAAATCATGAAAGGAACAAAAATACCCTAGAAAGATTTCTCAGTAGATGCCTGTTTCAAACAAGCAACCACAGAAAACAGGGTGCCTTGATTCTGGGTGGCTTGAATTTTTCTTTTCTTTTCTTTGTCTAGTCTATGTTTGCCAATTGCTTATGGTAGATAGTTTTATCTCTAGAATGAAGGCTTCCCTAGAAAATGCTCATGCTTCAGGGATGTCTTCTGGATATAGGTGTGTCTTCATCTCTACATCAAGAATCTACCTTCTATATCTGTTAAATTTGGAACTGTGCTGTTTAATTCATCATCCAGGCCTCTAGTACTGGACTATGGTGATGATTTTCACCCAATGAAGCAGTGTTATCACTGAGGGGGTGAAAAACTGACCATATCATATATGACATGCAGGCTGAAGCAATTCATGTAAGCAGAACAATAAAGCATCAAGTCCAGCTGAGCTACCAGAAAACCAGGTTAACAGTTAGCCTGATACTTTGACCCTAGGATCAAGTTCTACACTCATGTAACAAAATGCAACTAATCGTGGGAATGAGTAGCCAATGATATCTAATTGGTGGAGTGACTTTCCTATGTTGCTGTGGGTGGGGTTGGAACTAGAGTCAAGACAATGATTTTCAGCAGTGTTTGTTAAAATATAATGAGGAAAGATGGCCTCACTGTGCAATCAAGAAGATCAGTTATGCCCTAGGGATTCTGAGCAACTATGCTTCTCAGTGATAAAATGTTTGTTACATATAAGATAGGCATTCCAAACTGAGTCACCACCAGTCTGTCAAAGTAGTATTTGGAACACTGAACTGGTCAACTTTAAGCCATATTCAGACAACTTGACTAACGTACTATAAATAATTTCTCCAAACCAAAAAAAAGAAAGTCTAGGATAACACATTCTTTAAACATATGCTTTGGACTCTGTTTAATGGAACTATACATACAATAGTAAGGTGGGCATCTCACTGATAATAACACTATTAGGATTCCCTCAATGAGCAATTAATCTTGAAAAGCTTTAACATTTTGTCTCAAAAATGTTTAGGTATGTAGAAAAAGAACATTAGGACAGTTAAAACGTTCTAGATCTGGTACAGTTAATGCAATATTTTGTATTACATAAATATATATTTAGTGAAATATATATATATATATATATATATATATATATATATATATATATGATTGCTTCTTTTAATTGATACTTATGTGGAGTTACCAACTGTTTGTATTTAAGTTTGGGAGAAGGATTGCATTGCTTGTTTTATTTCTGGGTGCCATCAAGAATAAGGTGATGATGTGTTTTCTTCAAAGGATCTTTCTTTCTTTCTTTCTTTCTCTCCTTTTTTCATTGTTTGTCACTGAGCATTGAACTCATGCTTGCCTGGCAGTTGCTTGTGCACTGAACTAAATCCATGAAAAAGAATCTTTCTTTCTAGAGCTGCAAAATCCAGATTACTGTCTCCTCAGCTCAGAGTCACTCCATGGTTCTACTTGTTTCCTTCTTGGAATGTAATTGATGACAGGATCATGAAGTAGAAGGTAGAGACCACTGATTCTTGAAGTGGGGCTCATGTCTCTAGGACTTTGTCATGAGTCTCAAGTCAGACTTCAACATAAACTTTTGAGCAAAGTGAAAGTTTTTAGACATTGTGACTACTGAGACAGTGCTAATGTCTTTTATATCATGAGGTGGAAATTACCACTTGGGGTCTAGTGCAGTAAGGTATTACTTCAGTGTGGTTTAAGTTTATTTCAGTGACTGCTGCATGAAGGCATGGTTCTCATATTGAAAGTGTTAGGAAGTAGTGGAAACTTTGAGATATGAGCCAAAATTGACTGTAACAACCCATATGACCCTTGAAGTGCCTTGGGTGAAGGACCAGGAAAGGCTGAGAAAATAAAGAGCAGAGGTCTGTTTGCAACCAGTAGGCCTGCCCTTCACCAGCAGGGAACCTCCTGGAGACCGGCAGCTTGGCCTGGTCTCTTTGGGATTGGGAAATTTGTGGAAACCAGCATCTTGGCATGACTCTTTGGGACCCATAGGCCTGCCCTTCACCCACAGGGAACCTCCCAGAGACCAGCCTGGGACAAATGATGGTGGCCCAGCCCAAGGTTCTATGGGCTCCAGTCCACCATGCTCAGCATCTGCCTTATAACTTAGGGAGCCAGGAGCCCCCAGAGGGGAGGTAGGACCCTGCAAGGTGAGTTCTGCCACCCCAAGGAAGCTCATGGAGAGCTGGTGACTTGAGCTCCAGACAATTGAGCTTGGGCTAGCTACTGGATACACTGGACCAAGTCCCAGAAGCTCCACAGTCTTAGTGCACCATGCCCAGCAGCCTTCTCTCAATTTGGGAGGCAGAGGCCAAGCTGGCTGCCTGACTGCCTGGTGTGGGCTGGCCAGGGGAGAGCTTAAAACCAGAACTCCTGGCAGATGAGATCATACTCACCCTCCAGGACACAGGACTGTGGCCCAAAGTTCTGTGGGCCCCAGTTTACAAGGACCAGCTTCCACATTTCAATTTAGTGAGACAAGAGCCTGTGGGGGAGCAAGCACTGCTCCAGGAACTGACGGTGCAAGAGGTAATTCGCGACACATCCAGAGAAGGCTTTGGAACACCACTCAAAGCAAGGAAATATAGAAAAATGACAAAAGGAAAGACCAAAAGGCAGGCTCAAAGCTGAAACCCACCCCAAGAAAGCTAAGAAGCCATGTACATAGAAGAAAAAAGAAGCCATACACCTGAAATGTCTGAAATGATATCAAATGAAATAAAGATGCAACAAGGGAAAGCAATGGAGAAATTCAAATCAGAAACACTTGCCCAGGTAAAAGAAGAATTGATAAAAATAGTGAAAGAAATAGTGAATGCATCTAGTTAAGACACAGCTAAACAATTAGAGGAACAAAGCAAACAGATAGAATCCCTGAATGAACACTATAAGAAACAAACAGAATACATAAAGCAGACTCAAAGAGATATACAGGAAATCAAAAATGCAATTGAAAGCTGCCAAAACTGCCTCAAGGAAAGTGAAGATAGAATTTCAGACCTCGAAGATAAGAATGCAGCCAGTGAACAGGAAAGACAAGATTTTTAAAAATAACAAAGAATCAGGAAATAACAATTCAACAGCTGCAAGATGATGAAAAGAAAAATAACATAAGAATAATAGGGATAAATGAAAAAGAAGGGGCCAGCCCAAATGATATCAAGAGGCTATTTACAGAAGTAATAGTTGAAAACTTCCCAAACATGAGAAGAAAAACTGACATTTGGATAAAGTGAAGCATATAGAACTCCAAACAGCCATAACCAAAATAAAACTACACCCAGACACATGATAATCACCATCCCAGAAATCCAACAAAGAACAGAATACTAAAAGCTGTTAGAGAGAAAAGACAGATAACCTATAAAGGAAAACCTATCAGAATCACTGCAGACTTCTCAACACAAACAATGAAGTCAAGAAGAGCATGGGGTGAGGTATTTCAGATCCTAAAGGAAAACCACTTCAAACCCAGAATGACATACCCTGCAAAACTGTCCTTCAAAATGGATGGAGATATAAGATACTTCCATGACAAAGAACAGATGAAGAACTTCACAAACACCAAACCAACCCTACAAAGAATACTGAAAGACATTCTAGATACCTGGGATAAACCCACCAAGCAAGACAGACAATTAAACAGAATGGAAAGCTATTGACACAACACCAGAAAGATAGCATGTCAACAATAAACCAATATATAACAGTTACAACCATTAAAGTAAATGGCCTCAACTCACCAATCAAAAGAAACAGACTGGCAGAATGGATCAAGAAACAACATCCAACCATATGCTGTCTACAAGAAACCCATCTTACCCAAAAGGACACTCATAGACTGAAAGTCAAAGGATGGAAACAATACTTCATGCAACAGGAAACCAAAAAAAAGCAGGAGTAGCAATCCTGTTTGCAGACAATGCAGGCATTGATGTACTTACTGGTACTACTCAACCAGTGGCCCCACTTCTATGTAACAAAAAAGAGTGTACAGGTAGTGACTGCCCAAGCCTCCACATGCTCTTTCTGTGAACCTTGAACCTTTCTGTGAGCCTCGACAGGTCTGACTTGGACCACACACAGTCATTCTTCCTGACTGCCCTTTCTCCCTTCTGGGCCAAGACCTTCTTCTCAAACTGCAAGCTCAGATTTCTTTTTTCCCTTCAGAAACTTTTTGTTTTGGTATTGGGGATTGAATTCATAACCTTGCACTTGCCAGGCAGGCACTTATGCTGCTGACCTAAGTCCCCCACCCTAGAAACTACTGTAACCAATAAAGTTTTTTTTGTACTGGAGACTGAACTCAAAGCCTCGTATTTGCCTGAGCCAAATCCTTGGCAAGGTTTTTTTTTATAGCAGACACTCATTTTTTAATTTGAGAATTCAAATTAACATAAATTCCAAGGAGCTCTCTTCTGAACAAGAAGGAGAAATAAATGGTAAACAAGGCAGTGGAAAAAATCGCTTCATCTCTTCTGCCACTTCATATTAAGACAAGGGTATCATAACGATGCACTCCTCATAGTATTAGGCTGATATCTAACTCAAGGACAGTCTCTCAGCACACTTTAAAATCCAGCCTACACCACACTAAACACCCTACAATATCTATCTTTATGATCAGTTAAATGATCAGTGCTTCAATCTGGAAATAATGCTTCCCTGAAATGCTTGTTTCTTTGCTGATTCCTTCTTGCCTGCCAGGCAAAAGGAATTTGGTTTGAAACTTTATTTTTCCTTAATAATTTATTTTTGCCCTAAAAACCATAACTGTAAATAAATAGTTGAAGAGAGTTGTCACCCTAAAAAAAACACTTCATCAGTATTAAACATTATGGTACTCTTATTTTGTCTTTTTAAATTCATGGTGTTTTCTAAATGTGGTACCTTGAATTGTGAAGTATTTACTACGCTCCTGTTTAAAACTGTGACTTATTAATGGAAGTCTAATGAGTAGTGCTTTTTTGTATCCCTGAGAATAAGCTATCTTGCACCATATATTTGCCAGTAATCTAATTGGTGGGTATTTTTAAATTGTATAGTTATTGAGTCATTATTTTTAAAGGCCATTGACACAATCTGTTTTTCCATCAATGATCATAAATAAACAACATATTTGTCTATGTGACTTGTAGAGATCAGTTGGTTATATTAAAATATCAATTTTTTTAATATTATGTTAGGTTATTACTCCTGGTTCAGGCTAAAGTTTGCAAGCATCCTTTACATTTTATAAAGGTATGGGTTTCACAGACTATACTAATTTGTATGTGTAAAAAGATTAAGCCATTTAATAAAATTGTCATGAATTTCATTAAGATGGAAACTCCTTTTTTTGTCTTTTTTTATTTAAAAGAGAATAAAACAAAAGGGGGCAGTACAGAGCAGATCAGAAGAGGACAACATACGCAACACAGTACTTTACATTAAGTCAACGGGACATCAACAGTATCTAACACCATATCTCTTACTCTGCTATAGTTGAGCATAGTTTCAATTACAAGAATACCAAACATAACACAGTAGTATAAAGCCATGCATATAGTGAAAGAATTACAGGGATTTCTGAACCGAATAACAGAAAATGGTCAATGGGTACTATAATATCTCATTTGTGATAAAAAAGAAAAAAATTTGTTTGAACTATCACACATATTCAAATGCCAATAAGACACAATGTGGTAGATAGAACCAACGGTAGTAGAACAAAAAAAACATGATAGGACTTCTAAGAAGGATAATATTAAATCAGCAATAGCTGTCATAATGTTTTCTTCAAAACAGCTGTTCATATCACCACATATGATATAGTCAAACAAAACAGGATAACACCATTCCAACTGATGATTTAAAACTTTGAAAGACTTCGAAGCTATGAGATGGGGCCTCATGCTTACCATAAAGTTTTATATACTCTTATCAAATCTCATATTAGGGAGATTATATGGTATTTACCCTTGTGAGTTTGGTTTATTTCACTGAAGAGAATGGTCTGAAGTCGTGTCCATTTATTTATAAATATCTTGATGTGATCATTCTTTATAGCTGAGTAGTACTCCATTGTACAAAAATGCCACAACTTCTTTATCCATTCCTCAGTTGATGGGCACTTAAGGTTGTTTCCAAGATCTGGCTACTACAAATTGTGCTGCTATAAACATGGGTGCATATATATCACTGTGGTACGATGTTTTCAGTTCTTCTTGGAATATGCCTAGAAGCGGAATAGCTGGGTCAAATGGGACTTCCATACCCAGCTTTTTGAGGAATCTCCAGACTGACCTCCACAGTGGCTGCACCAGTCTACACTTCAACCAACACTGCAGAACAGTAACTTTTTCCCCACAGCCTCTCCAACACTTGTTGTTGGTAGTGTTTTCTATCTTGGCCATTTTTCTGGAGTCAGATGAAATCTCAGTGTGGTTTTAATTTGCATTTCTCTCATGACTAATGATGATTAACATTTTTATTGGCCATTCGTATTTCTTCATCTGAGAACTGTGTATTCATTTCAGATGCCCATTTTTGGATTGGGTCTTTGAATTTCGAGGGTCTGATTTTTTTTAATTCTTTATCAGTTCTAGAAAAAGTCCTTTGTCTGGGGCGCTATCCATGAAGATTTTTTCCCAATTTGTGGGTTTTCTTTTCACTCTGCTGGAAACCTCTTTGGACATGCAGAAACTCTTTAATAAGATGTGGTCCCAGTTATTGATTCTGGGAAGTACTTCCCGTGTACTTTGGTTCTTGTTCATGAATTCTCTTCCCACCCGTATATCTTTGAGGTTTTTACCTACTTTGTCTTCCAGCAGTTTTAGTGTTTTTGTTTTAATATTTAGATTTTTGATCCATTTAGATTTTAGTTTAGTGTATGGTGATAGACATGGGTCTAGTTTTAGTCTTCTGCATATGGACAGCCAATTTTTCGAGCACCATTTGTTAAAGAGACTGTCATTCTTCCAGCGAGCATGTTTGGCCCCTTTATCAAAGATGAGGTGGTACAGTGAGTTTGCAGTTGTGGTTGTATCTTCCAAACTATTCCACAGACCCACGGGTCTGTTTCTATTCCAGTACCATACTGACTTTATCACTGTAGCTTTGTAGCATAATTTTAAGTCGGGGATTGTGTTGCCTCCTGCCTTGCCTTTGTTGCTTAGAATTGCCTTTGCTATTCTAGGTCTCTTCTGGTTCCAGATGAATTTTAGGAGTAATTTCTCTAGATCTATGAGGTATGTTAGTGGTATTTTGATTGGGATGGCATTGAATGTGTATAGTAATTTTGGGAGAATGGCCATTTTTACAATGTTTGTTCCTCCTATCCATGAACAGAGTATGTCTTTCCATTTTCTGAGGTCCTTTTCTATTTCCATGTTTCAGGGTATTATAATTTTCACTGTATAGCTCTTTTACTTCTTTCAAGAGATTACTTCCTAAGTATTTCATTTTTTTGGATGCTAGTGTAAAGGGTGTAGTTTCTCTTATTGCTCTTTCAGTACTTTTGTTGTTAGTGTATAGAAATGATATTGATTTTTGTGTATTGACTTTGTATCCGGCTACCTTGCTGAATTTGTTAATTATATCTAGGAGTCTTTCAATAGAGTTTTGGGGGTCTTCTATGTAAAGTATCATGTCGTCTGCAAATAATGATAATTTAACTTCCTCTTTTCCTATCTTTACTGCTTTCATTTCTCTTTCCTGTCTTATTGCTCTGGCTAGCATTTCCAGTACTATGTTGAATAGCAGTGGTGATAATGGACATCCTTGTCTTGTGCCTGATTTTAAGGTAAAGGCTTTCAGTTTTTCACCATTCAATATGATGCTGCCTGTTGGTTTGTCATAGATGGCCTTTACCATATTGAGATAAAGACCCTATATTCCAATTCTCTGTAAGGTTCTTATCATGAATGAGTGTTGGACTTTATCAAAAGCTTTTTCTGCATCTATAGAGATGATCATGTGGTTCTTGCTTTTGGCTCAATTGATATGGTGGATTACATTTATTGTTTTGCATATGTTGAACCATGCCTGCATTCCTGGGATGAATCCTACTTGGTCATGGTGTATAATCTTCTTGATGATTTGCTGCATCCTGCTTGCCAATATTTTATTGAGAATTTTTGCATCTATGTTCATTAGGGAGATTGGCCTATAGTTCTCTTTTTCATTGAGTCTTTCTCTGGTTTTGGTACTAGAGTGATATTTGCTTCCAGGAATGATTTAGGCAGAATTGCTTCCCTTTCAATTTCATTGAAGAGTTTCAGGAGTGCTGGAGTTAAGTCTTCTTTGTATTTATTGTAGAATTCTGCAGTGAATTCTACATCCATCCATCTGGGCCTGGACTCTTCTTTGTAGGCAAGGACTTAATTACATTTTCAATTTCAATAATAGAAATTGGTTTATTCAGCAGTTTTATATCTTCCTGACCCAGCTTTGGTAGTTCATATGTATCTAGGAATTTGTCTATTTCTTCAGGGTTATCGAACCTATGAGAGTAGAGGTTTTCAAAGTAGGTGTTGATGATCTTCTGTATTTCCACTGAGTCTGTAGAAATTTCACCTTTTTCATTTCTTATTGCATGAATTTGAGTTTTATCTTTCCTTTTTTAAATAAGGTTGGCCAGGGGCTTATCAATTTTATTTATTCTTTCAAAGAACCAACTCTTTGATTCATTGATCCTTTGTACTGCTTTCTTAGTCTCCATTGCATTAATTTCTGCTCTAATCTTTATAATTTCCTCCCTTCTTTTGGCTTTGGGCTTGGCTTGCTCTTCTTTTTCCAGATGTTTGAGTTGTAGCATCAGGTTGTTTATTTCTGTTCATTCTTTCTTCCTGATGTGGGAACTCAATGCAATAAATTTTCCTCTCAGGACCACTTTCATTGCATCCCACAAAATCCGGTAAGTTGTGTCTGTATTTTCATTGACTTGTAAATATTGTTTAATTTCTTCTTTAATTTCCTCTGTGACCTACTGATTGCTCAGGAGTGTATTACCCAGTTTCCATGTGTTTGTAGGTTTTATGCAATTTCTTTTATCATTAATTTCTAGTTTCACAGCACTATGATCCGACAACCTGCATGGGATAATTTCAATTCTTTTGCATTTACTTAAATATCTTCTGTGGGCTAGTATATGGTCTGTTTTAGAGAATGTCCCATGTACTGCTGAGAAGAAGGTGTATTCCGATGTTGTTGGATGGAACACTCTGTATACATCTATCAAGTCCATTTGTTCACAGGTGTGATTCCGTTCTGCTATTTTTTTGCTGATTTTCTGTCTAGTTGATCTGTCCCTTTGGGTCAATGGTGTGTTAAAGTCTCCTGTTATAATTGTATTATTGCTTATTTGATTTTTCATTTCTGTTAGTATTTGCTTTATATAGCTGGGTGCTCTGGAATTTGGTGCATATATATTTAAGATTGTTATCTCTTCCTCTTGAAGTTTCCCCTAACTAGTATGT
>PVJX010046205.1:0-12392 GCA_004027295.1 Dolichotis patagonum | reverse complement strand
AACCAACAGAGTGAAGAGACAAACTACAGGTGGGAAAAACCTTATGTCAGAAACACTTTTGACAAAGGAATAATAGAATAAAGGACTCAAAAAATTAGATCCCCCAAGTAAAAACAATAGAAGATAGACAACTGGAAAAAGTAACATTTCTTGGAAGATACACAAGTGACCAATAAATACATGAAAAAACTCAACATCTCTGGCTATTAGAGAAAAGCAAATTAAACCAACACAGACTCTACTCCAGAACGGGTGGGTGTCATTGAGAATTCCTCAGAAGCCACTTCTGAGCATTCCTACAAATAACAAGTACTGGCAAGACTGCAGGGAAAAAAGAAACTTTCCACACGTTTGAAAGGAATGAATGCTCGTATGCCCACTCTGGAAACAACAATGGATATTCCTCAAAAAATCTAAAAGTAGAAATTCTATTTGACCCAGCTATTCCCCTTCTAGGCATCTTTCCAGAAGGGCTGAAGACATCGTATTACTGTGATCCATGCACACCCATGTTTACAGCAGCACAATCCATAACAGCCAAATCTTGGAAGTGGCGTGTATGTCCAGCAACAGATGCATGGATAAAGGAAATGTGGTAGTGCACACAATGGCGCACCACTCCTCCATAAAGAAGGATAAACTTGAGTTACTCATAGGAAAATGGATGCACCTCAAGGCCATAATGTTAAGTGAAATAAATCAGACACACAGGCTTAAACATCGTGTGATTTCTGTTACAAGACACCAAAATATAAGGAAATTGAAGAGAAAATTAAAGATAGATAACTGAAAAGCATGAGGTAGGCCTTTTCTAAGAAGGAGGGGGACAGAGAGGTGGAAGGAGGGGGCAAACTGGATAAGGACGCGTGGGCCGGGAAATGAGGAGGGTGTGCCGGGTCCACCCACCGGCTCCACACGGAAGTGTGTGATTACCGTGCCCTGCAAACATGCAGCAACAAAAATGAAACTTCGGAAAAAGGAGAGACTCTCGACCAGCTCTGATGGACCACTCGCCACGCCAGACCAGTCATGACGCTTTGGATGCAAGCCAAAGCCCGCGGCAACCCCAAGTCGCTTCTTGGGGGGGAGGGCTGAAGCCAGACACGGAGGAGATTTGTGGCCAGGGCACCTGCAGCTGGAACCGGCATTTCCAACCCACACGCGTGGCATGTCGAGCTGGAGCAGACGCTCCCAGCCTGGACTCTTCTGCCCTCCAGGGCTCACGTCGGGGCCCAGCGCTGTGCACGAGAAATACATGCAGTGTTTTCCCAGAAAATAGAACCACACATCCCAGGGGGCTCCCTGCTCATGCTCACGGTCAGCTTTGGTCCGGGGAGGGGGAGCATGGCGCACAGGGGGCTCAGGGAGCCCCTTGCCCTGCTTCCTGGCCCTCCCCCGACCCCTCTCCTGCCGTGTCCTTTCCTGCAGCCTCGTGCTCTGATTTGGGCCCCCACAGGGCCGGCCTTCCTGAGCGGGGCTACGCTGAGGCCCACAGGGCGGCCCCCAACCCAGAGCCCGGAAACACCCACCCCGTGAGGTGCAAGCCCTGGCGCCACGCGTGGGGTCCCTGTGCTGCTCCAGTCGCCCAGGTTCCCAGAGCTGAGGCCCGAGGCGCGGGCTCCGCTGAAGGGGGCCAAAGCCCAGCTGGCGGCCAGCACCTCCTCGTGACTCCAGCACTTCGCGCATCGAGCAGACGAGCCTCTGGTTCAGAGCCGCTCAGAAGCCAAGCAGACTTGACTAGGAGGGGATGGAAGCTACTTCCAAGTCCAAAGAAGCACGCTGGCGAGAGAGAGCTCTCTGACCCTGACGCAGGTCCCCTTGGCCAGTTCCCATCTCTGAGGAGTCACGGGTGGGAAGAGATGACGTCACCCAGCCCATGCTTAGCTCCCGAGTCCTCTGCAGCTCCCAGGCTCCTGGGGACCGAGGCCACGGTGGGAGGAAAACGCAGCTCCACCTGGCGCTGCTGCCCCAGACAGGGAGCCCCAGCCACCCAAGCCCAAGGGACACCTCGAGGACCAATGCGTGGACCAATGTGCTGCCTGGAGCAGTTGGTGCAGGGGCTTCGGAGGCACCCGAGGTCCACAGGGCGACTTGGGATCTGTGCTTGCCTCCTGCTGCAGTCGGGGGCAGCGCTGGACACAGAGGGTAAGAAAGGGCCACGCTGGCACCGGGCAGAGTCACCGAGATGTGGAACGGGGACCTCAGGGGCTGGGCGCTGATTCACGCCCTCAGAACTTCATAAGCTGGGAAAGAAGGGGACTCCTTAAACCGGGCCAGGAAGCACCCCGAGGGACACCCTCAGAGCACGGTACCGGGTGCGCCCTGGGCTCAGCACCCGGCTGCAGTCCAGGGCTGGAGCACAGCAGAGCCAGCCCCGTGGACACGGGTGGCCCGGGAGAGGGGGATGTTAGTATTTGAGATATTTGAGTATCTGTGCAAAGTCCCTCCCCACAAACTTATAGAAAAGCTGTTAACTTACGAATTAAGTATAACGCTCACAACCGTTATCACAATGCACTGTAATAAAAGCTACTTACCGCTTACGAATTCCTGGGCACAGTGACGCATGCCTGTAATCACACCCCTCTGGGAGCCGAGGCAGGAGGATTGCAAGGTTGAGCCCAGCCTTAGCAACTTAGCAAGACTTTGTTTTAAAACTTTAAAAAATTAAAATGAGCAGCGGATATGGCTCCCTGAGAAGGCCCTGGGTTCAATCCCCACTAGTACCACAATAAATAAATAAATTAGTTAAATAAATCAATGAATTATGTATCTCCAGCGTTTCTCACTGAAGGTTTCTGTCTTGCGAAGCGGGCTGGGCCAATGGGAAGAAGGAACTCACTAGCCAATCAGCTGGGCCCACAGGCGATTTCTGCTCACCCCAGTGCCACCCATTAAGGACAATTGGGCGGACCTGAGCGGTGAGTGGGGGCGGGAGGCGACGCTGCCCTGCTCCGGCCCTCGGGCCTGTTTGTGCTGCTGAGGGTCTGCGAGTCTCCCCCTTGCGTGGCCACCCTTCTTGACCACCCTGAAAGATCCCTGGTGTCCCGACCCCAGGCCCTTTGCGGTGCTGATATTTAACCCTAGCTGGGGGCAAATGGCTGCATTTCCCAGAGCGCATCCGGGCAGGACCCCGGCACCGGCTCTGTCCTGCTTGGGACACAAACTCCAGGGCTTCCGTGGGTTGGGTTGGAGCCCAGGGAGGGCAGGGTGGGGTCTCAATCACCAGAGGACAGCGCCTGAGGGGACCTCGGGCCTAGGGGCTCAGAGCACCCGGCTGCGTTAGATGCTCAGCACCTGTGGCGCAGACCTGGCGGAGCGAGCCAGGGAGGCAGGTGTGCGAGGGCCGCGCGGGCCCAGCCTTGGCACTGGCCGGTTGCTGCGGGCCCAGGGTGGGGACCTTCGGGCCTGTGACACCCCAGGACTCACCTGCCGTGACACGGATGTGTGCGGACAGGATGTCTTCTTGCATTCACCCATGCTGATCTTTATCACTTGTTACGGATTCAGATGCAGCCCTGGCACTGCAGAGAAAGCTGAGGGGGACTGACTTCATTAAAATGAGGTTGGCGGGCGTGGTGGCGCACACCTGTGGTCCCAGCACTCGGGAGGCTGAGGCAGGAGGATCACTGCAAGTTCGAGACCAGCCTGGGCTACAAAGTGAGCTCAAGGCCAGCCTGAACTGCATAGCGAGATCCTGTCTCAAAAAGACAAAAAATAAATAAAATGAAGTCTTCCCAGGCCAGGTGGGGCCCCTCTCTAATGACCGTCTGCTTCCAAACTGACCATGTATGTCAGGCGTGTGGCTACGAAGTATTTATGTGACACAAAGACCTTTTGACTATGCTTCATGCCTGTGCATATCATTTTTGCATCTGTTTTCACAGGCGCATAGGGACCCTTGGGACTCTCACACTAAACTTGTCACTTTCCTGTGTCCAACCTGGGCCCCACAGAGTTAAAGCCAAGGCTGCGATGGGGGCAGGGGTGGGAACACTGCGGGCAAATACTTTCTAGTTTCAATTTTGATAACTGGCTGATGTGGATCTTTGAGTCAACGTCTTTGGGGTGGGAGAGAATTTCTTTCAGCTGGAGAAATTAGTTTTAGAAGCCTTACCCAAAAAGTACGCGGTAAAAGCTGTCCTTTCCTAGGGCTTCGTGTATCTTTGGACAATATCGTTTGTCTGGCGTAAAGATCACGGTGCTGCTGTGTGTCAGTCGTCCGGGTGTGCAACGGCGTCTCCTCTCTCACGCCTGATGGCCGCTGGGCTTTCTGCTCCTCAGAACCTCTGGGGCTTCTCAAAAATACGCTCTGTCTTTCCGAAGACACTCCTGGCTATGACTCTTGAAGCCCACGGTGTTACCATTATTTTCTCCTAGTGGATTTGTTAAGCACATACTCTCTGCTCGTCAGATTTCGAGTCTCCTCTTTCCACCTTGAGCAGAGTACACTTGTCTCCATCCCGGGGGGCTGCACCCCGCTCACGTTCATGTGTGACAACAGGAAATGTCACTCATTCAATTTTTTTTGGTCTTTTTGAGACAGGGTCTCGCTATGCAGTTCAGGCTGGCTGTGAACTCACTTTGTAGCCCAGGCTGGTCTCGTGCTGGCAGCAATCCTCCTGCCTCAGCTTCCCGAGTGCTGGGATTACAGGCATGCACCACCACGCCCGGCTTTTAATCTGACTTGCAATACTTTATTTCATCATAGTTTTCTTTGTCAGCATTCCTGGAGATGTACTCCTCAATCTCGGCATCTTCAGATCATTCACTGTGGACTTCTGACCTACGCTATGACCACGCTGTTCTGTGTAACTTCTGTTACCCGAAACCTGCTGAAACTCCAGGCTGAGGGCACTGTAGGGCTGATACTCACGAATGGTGGTTCGGCTAAACCTGTTTGTAGCTGAGTGAAGCGATCTGCGTACACATGAAAATCTGTTCTCTTCTAGCTTTTTATGCTTGTTTTAATTTGTCGGGCTAAGTCCAGGAGCAAATTGGTAAAGCATCCCCTGTGATTGCAGCCTTAGTCTCTCCTGGTGTTTTTGACAGACAGTGCATTTTCAGGCCCTGGTATCATCGCTCCTATGAGCATAGTGTTGTGTCTTCCTGGTGGTTTGAAAATCTTCTGATCTTACAACGTCTGCATTTACCCCCAGGGTTTGGCTCGGCACCTATCCTTCCCGAACTGATACCGGTACACTGGCATTTTTAGTCAGAATCCCTGTGTGTGTGTGGCTTTGTTCTTAAATGTCTCTTCAAAGGAGGTGTGTTGGTTTCTGTTTTTATCTAATCTGATATGCTGTCTCTCTGTCCCATGTCCCTATTTCTGTCCTTTCTTGCTATTTTTTGATTAGTTTTACGCATCCTTTTTCCTCGATGTGCCTTGGCAGATAAACCCGTGTCACGATGGCAGAGTCTGGCCAGTTCTTGGATTTAGTATCGTGTTTTTACTTGACTCAATTCCCCAACAGGACCCCGAGTGCACTGGGCACCCTTTATTTTCAGGACAGTGACAAATTTGAATTGTTCGTAGCTCGCCAGCACAGTACAGCGTCTGTATTAGCTCCTGTGACTTCTCTAAATTCTCTTGTGGGGTCACTTCCTTTCTCTCTGATGACTACTGTTCAGAATGCATTGTCGTGCACATCTGCCGTCGGAAGCGTCATTTACCTGCGGTGTCTAGTTTTCCTTCTTAAATGGTGGTTTGATTCTGGTTGGACATCTGTGGGCTGTTCCTTTCTGTAGCATCTGAGAGGGTCGCTGCTATCTGACTGCCCTACTCCAGAGGGACACGGCTGCCCTGCCGCCACCCCAGCTGCTTTCCACATCTTCAGCTTTGTCATTTACTGCTTGGTTTCCCCACAGTGAGCTGAGTGTGGGTTTGTAATGTATCCTCCTGGGCCTCTTGGTTAGTGGATTGATTTATTTCATCTGATAAGTAAAAGTTCCCAGTGGTCTTAGCGAATGAATATGCCCTTTAGCCACAGGCTACTTCCTGACAAACCCACTGGGAGTTGAAAGCATCACCGCAGATTGGAAACGCAGTCGGTACCCAGCGCTGGGGAACCTGGTGGCTTAGCTCTGTGTGTGGCCAGCTTTCCTTTCGGGGAGCCGCCATGCTGATGCCCACAGCTGAGAGCAGGAGAGGGGTAAGGAGGCTCACGGCCTCACAGGACTCAGTCCTGGTCCGCTGGCTCCCAGGCAGCAGCAACACGGCGGCAGGTATGGCAGAGCCACGCTGTGCAGTGGCTGCAGGCAGTTCGGAACTGTGCTGGGAGGAAGGAGCCAGGCGCCAGGCACAGACCTGAGGCCGTGCTGTCACAACCACCTGGGCTGCCGGACATGTGTCTCATCACCCCCTGGGTGGATCCTGAACCCCATTAGCGTGACCCTCCCCTCCCTGCCAAACCCAGCCCACCTGATCACGCTCAGGACACTGGCAGCCAGCTACCCTGGGACAGGACCTCACCGTCAGCACGGCAGCCTCATCCACCTGCCAAAAACTCTACCGAAGTGAGCAGCAGGACAGCTGCGCGGGTGCACTTCCACACCACAGCGCGGCCACAAACTGAAAGGCAGGCTGGCGGGTCAGGGAACACCCGTGTGCTAGCTCCGCACCTCCTCCTCCCCTCTGCTCCTGGGGCTCCAGGACGGTGCCTGGCTGCTGACCCTGTCTCCTCTCCTCTCTTCTGTGTTCCCACATTCTCCCTCTCTAATTCACCTGAGTGACTTCTGTTTACCTGCCTCCCGGGTCAGCGGTGATCTCCTTCGAATTCTCTGTTGGTGCATGCTGGTGTCTTCTGTCCCAACCGAGACCCACAAACAGAACATGGGGTTTAGGGTCTCACGGCACTTGGGGTCCAGAATCAATGTGTTGGCAGGGCCAACTGCTTCTGGGGACCTGAGGGGACTCGGGTCCGCACATCTCCACTGACACCTGTAGCTCAGATGTTCTCTGCCTGCCCCTTCCCCTCCCTGCATCCTTACACCGTCCTCTCCCCGCCCTCACTGTGCCCACATCCGCCCTTGGCCATCAGGCCATCCATCGTGCTGGATTAGGGCCCTGCTGCCCCGGTGGGACCTCAGCTTGCGCAGACCCATCCCGCAGGCTGTTTCCACACAAGCTCAGGCCTGGGCTCTGCGTATCATTTTTGACACGGGACTTGTACGCAAATAAACACGTCTAATATCAGCAGATCACGCGCGATATCACACTGGAGCGGGCAGAGGCGCTGGTGATCGGTGGAGGTGGCAGGGCGGTGTGCGGGGGCGCAGGGGAGGACTTGTAGCACCGCTGGTGGCATCCGTGCCCTTGGTCTCAGCGGTGTCACGCTCTGCCTTCAGTCTCTTCTTGCCTCTGTCTTCACATCCAGAAAATCCTGGCTCCTTGTTCCCAGGTCCAGAAGCCTCGGCACGAAGCACGGCCAGTGTTCTCATCCTAAACCATGCTCTGAATTTTCGGCTCCCAGACTCCAGCGTGCGCCAGGATGGGCTGGGGTTTCCCAGAGGGCCAGAATTCATGGCGCCTAGGGAGGGACCCAGGGATAGCAGGGTAACAGCACCAGGTGTCTTGACGGTGCAGGGGAGCCGGGGCTGCGGAGCGGGATCCTGGGGGGGACACGCAGGCCCCAGGGTCTGGGACCCAACATCTTACTGAGCAGATTGTCAAACCCTGTTGGGAGAGGCCCCAAGGCGCAAGCCGCAGGGGATGGCTTTTTGTAATTGTGTTCCCGTTCTGTAGACAGCATAATACTTTCCCTATTGCTTAGGTCTTTGAGATTTATTTTTAATATTTTCCAAAACTGGCTGTGTGACGCACACCTGTCATCCCAGCACTTGGGAGGCTGAGGCAGGAGGATCGTTGAGAGTTCAAGACCAGCCTGGGCTACCAAGTGAGCCCAAGGCCAGCCTGGACTGCTTAGTGAGACCCTGTCTCAAAAAGACAAAAAAAAAAAAATCCAAATCACTTAGTCCCTGGTATTGGGAGAAGTTTTCCCAAATGATCACCCGTGAATGAAGTTTTATTTTATTTTATTTTATTTTTAGTTTGAAGTTCATTTTAGTTTTCCACTCTGTTCTGTCACCCCCAGTGATGTCAGGACAGAACTGACGCTGACATCAACTATGTCACATGAGGACACAGTCCCCCCACTGTCGCCTTTTTGCTTTGTGTTCAGATGTGCTTTTCGTGGCTTGGGGCAGAGTCAGTGGTTGTGAATCTTCCGCGTGAGCTGAAGAATGGCCTCTCAGTGTCCCCTGCAGGATTCTGTAAATATCCCCGGGGCAGTGCACGCGAGCATGCACACGCGTGTGTGTATGGACATAACTCTTTGCCCTACATTTGAATTTTCTTATCAGGAATTGCTTTAGATGCAGGAAAGTTCCAGGGGCAGTGTCTGTGGAGTGGGTCTGTGCTGTGCCTGTGCCCTCTGCCCAGCACTGTCCCTGACTAGGATGTGCTGCCCCGCTGGCCACCTGCTGCCGGAGGACTCTTGCGAACCTCGGGCTGGGTGCTGGGTGTTGCTGGCTGTGTGTGGATTCCTGGAGGCTCAGGCTGCCGTCACCAAGTAAGCAGCACACACTCGATGATGCACGTTTATTTATCTACTTTTGTCTCTCTGAGACAGGGTCTCGCTATGCAGTTCGGGCTGGCCTTGAGCTCACTTTGTAGCTCAGGCTGGTCTCGAACTTGCAACGATCCTCCTGCCTCAGCCTCCCAGTGCTGGGATCACAGGCGTGTGCCACCACGCCCAGCTCTCGATGCACATTTGTTTTTGCGTATTTCCAGAGGCCGGGAATCCAGCCTTCCCCTCTGGTGGCCATGACTGCTCGCACCATGGCCACACCGAGCAGGAATCTCCTCAGCTTTGCATCCTGGTCGGCAGTGGATGGGCACTGTCTCAGTCCCCCTCGCTCTGTTCAGAGGTGTGTGGCGGGTCCTGGCATCATTTCAGTTTCCCATTTACTAATGACGAATGACCTCCAGCCACTTTCTGTTTGTGACTTGGCATCTGTCTGTCTCCTGCGAGGCAGCGGCCGAGAGTTCACGTCCACCTCCCCAGGCTGCCCGTCTCTCTGTCAGACGTGAGGTGATACAGTCTAGGGTAATTCATTTACCCTGCGTGTGCACTTCTGCTCGTCCTGGCATCATGGGTTAAAAAATACGATTCTTCTCCGTTAGGCTGACTTATTTGAAGAAATACGCCTTCTGTTCTTTACTGAGGAAACGAGATTTCCCACTTCTTGTAGATAAGTCCACTTTCACTTCTGTATTACTGACACGCCGGGCCGGGGGTGTAGTGCAGTGCCTGCCTGGCACGTGGAGGTCCTGCGTTTGAGTTCTGGTACAGAAAACCAAAACATGCCAGGTGGATACAGGGTGGGAGTCCCCTGCCTCTTTCCCTCCCTGTGTTTGCCCAGGGCAGATCCTGCCCGCTTATCATTGTGCTTTTGCCTGAAAGCCAAACCCCCTAGTAGCTGGGCAGCTGGGCATAGCGACTTATTCTTACAGCTCGCTGAAGCCAGCACTGTACCCTGCACCTCATCAGGAAAGCTTCCTGGGTCCTCCCCGTGGGGAGTGTTTGCTCGTTTTCATCCTGACCCCTCAGATTTGGGGGTTGACATTATCCTCTGGGGTATAGAATTTCCCTCACGCGGGTTTTTCAGGTACCGCGGCTTTGGTGAGCATCCCAGTGAGAAAGCAGAGGTCAAACTCCGCGCCCTCGCCCGCACCCCTTCACTGGGGCGCCACGCGGGCACTTAGTGACCCCCCGTAACTCGAGCCCCGGCTTCCCCGCAGGCCCCCTTGTCGTTCCTGTGGTCGTCCGTCCCTCCCGAGGGCGATCTCCCTGCCTGGAGAGATGGCGTCGCCTTTCTTCGCTGACTTCGGCCTCATGTGGTACCTGGAGGAGCTCAGGAAGAAGGAGTTCGTGCAGTTCAAAGAGCTGCTCAAGCAGGAGACGGCACGGCTCGGCCTCCGGCAGATGCCCTGGGCCAAGGTGAAGAAGGCGTCGCGGGAAGAGCTGGCCAGCCTGCTGCTTGGGCATTACGAGGAGCAGCAGGCCTGGGATGTGACCCTCAGGGTCTTCCAGAGGATGGACAGGCGGGATCTCTGCGAGAGGGCCACGAGGGAGAGTACCGGTGCGTGGGGACGTGGGGGGGACGGCTGCTCGGGCGAGGCTGGTGTCGGGGCGGCAGACACCACCAACCACCCGCCGTGCGGGCGGGAGGTGCCACGGGGAGCCCAGGGGAGGGACAGCGTCCTGCAGCCCTGCTGGCCTGTGGTTCACCCGCAGGAGGCCCTGCCCTCCTGACTGTCCCTCCACCTGGACCCTCAGCCATTTTACATCAGGCTGGGATTGGGCCTGGCAGCCGCGCGATGCGCCTGGGCGTGGCATCTCGGGCCCAGGCTGCTCGGCGCTCGCCACGTCCCCCAGCTCTCACCTCAGCCTTCAGGGTTCAGACGCTGCACGCAGTGGTCCTTACCTGCGTGCGTCTCACCTCGCCCTCCTGCTCGCGTCTGCATTTCTTGCCCCTTTGTCTCCACGCCGTAGCCTGGGCACTTACTCCTGACCGCTCCTGGGCCTGCACAAGCCACAGGCCACCAGGGCCACACCACAGGCCTGAGGGTCTAACTCCCGCCCGTCTGTGCTTCTCATGCTCACTGATCCAGGTTACTCCAAGATGTATCAGGCTCACGTGCGGGAGACATTCAGCAGAATCTTGGTCGAGGACGCCATCCCCTCCATCCACAAAAGCTGTGACGAGGAGCTCACCCAGGAAGAAGTCAAGTACATGGGACCCCTCTTCACCCCCAAGACGCCCGGGAAGCTGGCCCACACTGTGATCCTGAGAGGGGACCAAGGGATTGGGAAAACCACTTTCCTGACCAAGCTCATCCTGGCCTGGTCCAAGGGCCAGCTCTACCGGGACAGGTTCGCCTACGTCTTCTACTTCTGCTGCCGGGAGCTGAAGCAGCTGCCGGCGACCAGCTTGGCGGAGCTGATCGGCCGCGCCTGGCCCGACACCTCGGCCCCCGTGAGCCAGATCCTGGCGCACCCCGAGAAGCTCCTGTTCCTGGTGGACGGCTTGGAGCAGCTGGGCAGCGACCTGGCCGAGCCGGAGTCTGAGCTGTGCCGGGACTGGGCGCAGGCGCGGCCGCCGCGGCTGCTGCTGAGCAGCTTGCTGAGGAGGAAGCTGGTGCCAGGGTGCTGCGCGCTCGTCACGGTGACCCTGAAGTCCAGCCTGGACCTGGAGGCCCGGCTGGTGGGCGGCGAGGTTAGGACGCTCACGGGCTTCCCTGACAGAGTCATCCAGGAGTGCCTCTGCCGCGTGTTTCCGGACATGCGCCGGGCCGCCGAGGCCTTCTGCGTCCTACAGCGCAACGCGCAGCTCCTGGAGCTCTGCCGGCTGCCGGTGCCCTGCTGGCTGGCCAGCACGGCCCTGAAGCACGAGATGGACCGAGGCGCAGACGTGGCGCGCGCCTGCTCGCGGACCACCTCTCTGTACGCCTCCTTCATCTTCCACCTCTTCGCGCCCAGGGCCGCCGACAGCCCCAGCTGGCAGGGCCAGGCCCGGCTGCACAGCCTGTGCGCCCTGGCCGCCCAGGGCATGTGGACCAACTGCATCGTGTTCGGGGAGCAGGACCTCCGGAGGAACGGCCTCGCCGACTCCGACCTCCCTGCCTTGCTGGAGCGCAGGGTCCTGCTGCGCTGCCGGGGCTCCGAGCCCGGCTACAGGTTCCTGCACTCGTCCGTCCAGGAGTTCTGTGCCGCCCTCTTCTACCTGCTCAAGAGCCCCGGCCGCCACCCGCACGGCGCCGTGGCGGGCACGCGGGACCTCCTGCTGACCTTCCTGGAGAAGTCCAGGACACACTGGGTGTTTCTGGGGTGTTTCCTGTTTGGCCTCTTGCACGAAAGGGAGAGGCAGAGGCTGGACGCGTTCTTCGGCTTCCAGCTGTGCAGTGAGGTAAAGCAGCAACTGTACCAGTGCCTGCAAACCCTGGCGGAGGCCAAAGGCCTGCACAAGAAGGTCAGCCTGCTGGCCTTGTTCTACTGCCTGTTCGAGATGCAGGAGGAGGCCTTCGTCAGGCAGGCGATGGCCCTGATGAAGGAGCTCACCTTCCCCATCGTGACCAGGGTGGACTTGGAGGTTTCCGCCCACTGCCTGAGGCACTGTTCCAACTTGAGGCAGCTCAGCTTGTCCATCCAGCTCACCCTCAAGGGCGAGGGGACAGGACAGGGCTCCCTGTGAGTACCCCGGTGGTGGTCCTCCTCCTCCTCCAGCGCCTCCTCCTCTTCCATCTCCTTCTCCTCCTCAGCTCCTCCAGCTCCCCCTCCTCCTCTCCTCCTTCTCCAGCTCCTCCTGCTTCTCCTCAGCTCCTCCTCCTC
>PVJX010046204.1:0-12401 GCA_004027295.1 Dolichotis patagonum | reverse complement strand
TTTTTGATAGTCTATCTTTGGTTTCTTTCAAGCAGTTTTGCCAGCTTTCTATGGAGTCTTTAGTTTCCTGATAATCTCTTTGAATCTGTTTCATGAGTTCTAGGTTTTTCCTGAATTCATTAAATTTTTCTCTCCATTTGTGTTCCTCCATTCTTCTGTCTGTGTCTTCTTGAGAGGTGCCCAGCCCTTCTTTTATTAATCTACTTATCTCTTGTTTAATTTGAATTAATATTTCAGTTTTGGTCCTGCCTACAAGGTCTTGAAGATATCTCTTTATGTCCGCTAACGCTGTGTTTGATGTTGCATTTTTGCTGACCTCAATCTCTTTTGTATTTACCTCTCCTGGATCAATGTTCTCAGGGTTGGGGCTGGGAGTGTTTTCTTATTTCTCCCTTTCGTCATGTTTTTGGTTCCTTCCATACAAGTGTACAGTGTAATTCCCAGACCCTTTTCTTGTTGGTTAAGGCTCCTCTAGAGGGCACAGGCTAGGAGCTTTAGCCCTCTTCAATAGGTTATCAGAGATTAGAGTTCACCAAGGGGCAGTGTGAGCTAGCTCCTCCCTTCTGGGCCAGTCAACCTTTGCAGGCCTTCACTGCGTCAGTGTGCACTGATCTCAGGGGCGCGGCCTAGTCCAAGCAGATTCCACCAATCCACTCGGCGAGGGGAGCAACCAGCTGAAGCCACTTCCTTATGGAGTTAGGGCTGTCCTGCCCAAATCCAACATGTCGTCCAGTTGGTTTCCTCTTTCCCGTGGGAGGGTCTTATTCCCATCACTCACCACATCCCTGAGAACTGTTGGGCTCCCCGACCTCCGACTTCAGCGTGGCTGCGGTGGGAATTCAAGGTGCCTTTGGGTGGGTCACGTGCAGGACCGGTGGTCCAGGCAAGCTGCACGCAGGGCTGCTCAGCTCCGCAGTCCGGCGGCTCAAGCGAGTCGCTTCAGCGCAGATCACTTGTTCAGGTCGGGTAGGAATTCAGGCAGCTCGAGGATGGTGCCGTGCTCGCTGATCTTATCTTCACTAATAGTAGCCCCAGCACCTCATATTCGAGCAGATTTTTGCACTTTAGTTTCTTTGTGGGTTGTGGGAGTCTATCTCTCTCTGTTTGGGTCTCTCCAGGGTGTTTTATTCTGGCATTTGAGCTGTCTCTCTCAGAGAGGGTCTCTCTCCTGCTACCTACCAGTCCACCATTTTGTCTTCCTCTCTATTATCATTTTTATATGGTGAGAAATTGTTACTCCTTTTGTCTTTGTTATTGTTTAGACTATCTGGATTAACCCTGTCATGCTTAAATGTATGTTAGGTAAGATATGATTGAAATATTTGGTCTGAATATTAAGATAATAAAGAGAGTATCATAAAAAGGGAATCATAAAGGCATTTTTATCATTCTCAATGAAAGTTGTGGAGACTGGCCATTTGTTTAAGAAGGCACAAAACAAACAGGAAAAAGAAGTTACCATGTAAGTCTATTTGATTCTGGTATCATAACTACTTTAGACAAACTATGTAATCATGTAATCTCTATCTCAGTACTCAGTGATAAATATCTTAGCTAGTTTCCTGATAAAATGTTCCTCTCACATTCATCACCCAGAGGTTCTATATGCTTGTTTCCTTTTCTCCAGTGCCCTATGACCTCATTATTACATTCAGTATCATATAACATGAATGTCTATTATATCTGTCATACATACAAAATAATTTCTTTTCACTCACCAATTTAATTTTACATCTGAGAAATATAATATCCATGAGCATATTTTTAAAAATCATAAGATATAAATTATTTTATGAATATAAAGTAGCATCTGCATAATAATAATTATCATATGAACTAGTTTGGTGGGGTTAAGAACATGTTATTAAGAATCAAGAAGATTAAACACTTTTCATTATGGTCCCAGCTCCGATTTAGTATCACCAAAGGCAGGTCATGACATTTCAAGACCCACTGCCTTACCTGTAAAATTGTGCTGCTTGCAGAATCAGGTCTAATCTTTAGCTGGACATTCAAGATTCTCCCTGGTTGAATTCGAACTCTCCTTAGCTGTTTTCTCTTTAACTACTATTATTCTAATATACTTTATTCTAGAAAATGTTTCCAAATGTTTCAACCTTGTTCTACTTCTTGAGACTGGAAATATGAATATTCTTTTGTTTGTTTATAAAAAACAACATGATATTAATGCCTACAATATGAAATCTTACTTTGCATTAATACTGTCATTACATAACAATTAGTATGTTTTCACAAATTAGACTACATCTCCTTGAGGCTGAGATTGATTCTTACATATCTTTGCATACTCCACAGTGTATAGCACAGTGGCCTGTTGCGTAGCATTATAGAATAGTTGTTTAATATGCACAAGTTTAGGTGAGAGACATATCCTCCAAATGACACATTAATTTAATTACTAGTTAGATAACAAAAACAATCAAATGTATGTCAAAGACACTGTTAGATGTTAGACAATTAAACTCTTGAGAAGTTTAAAGTTTGAAAAGTTATCCAGCTTAATCACAGTTTGGGAGTTTAATATCATAACACCTATCAATGAAATCACTATATTAACAGAAAAATTATATGACAATTATTATAAATGAAGAAAAGACATTGAAAAATTTTATTGCTTATTCAAGAGGAAAAAAGGTCTTTAAAAAGTAAAAAAATAGAACAGGGAAGGAAACTTTAGTTTGATAATGAATATCTATATTAAAAGCAACATAAAACAAAAAGCCCTATGACAAATAATAAAACCATTTTTTTGGGAATAAGATAAAGATGTCCACTATTACAGTCCTATTCAACACTATATTGGAGATCTTAGTCTTTACTGTAAAGTAGAAAAATAAAAGCCATACAAATTGAAAAAGTAAAGCTGTCTATTTTTACACAATGGAATATTACTCAGCTATGAAGAAGGATGATCTTGAGGCCTTCATAGAGAAACAGAGATAACTTGAGACTACCCTCATTAGTGAAATAAATAAGAATCATATCACATTGTATCTCTAGTGTAAAAAGTAATAAAAACTGCAGGAGTAATAAAATCCAAAATGTGTAATTCCTACTGTAAAAAAGAGAGGAAAACAAATTGCTCTAAAGGATATAACTGCATGTATGTTTAAGTGTGTAAGATAGATGACCATATTACTATTTTTGTTAGATTGTTGAGCAGAACTGTTAACAGTCTCACTGTTTGAATGTCTACTTTGTATCCTTTAATTTTATAACTTGAACAACTATCCAATGATGACAGTATGTAACTTATCAAGTGGCGATTTCTTAGTGTTTTTGTTTTTTTTTGTTGTTGTTCTTTTATTTTTTCCCTTTGGAATTCTGTATTGTTGCTACCCTTTTTCTGTTTTGTTTGGTTGTTTTTTTTTCTCTTTAAATAAAAATTAAAAAAAAATAAAGCTGTCAACATTTGTAGCTATGATTTGTGCTCAGAAAATGTGATAAAATATCCATACTATTATAATCAATAACCTGGCAAATTATTAGGTCTAGGAGTGTGCAGATATTCTACCTATCACTCTTAAACTCTGTTGAGAAAATGATACAACTTCAAAAAAATCAAAATATTATAAATACATTTAATGAAAGATAATGCAACATTTTAAATCAAAAAGTATAAAAATTAGTAAACTAAGAACTAATAAAATTGGTCTATTTAGAGGTATATGGCAATTTATATCAATCTATAAAGACATTATCTCCAATTTGTTCTATGTACTCAATGCAGTTCCAATTAAAATTCCTAAACTTGTATTTTGCAGAAATTAGAAGGCTGATTCAAACTTTAATGTGGAAATGTCTAGACCAAGAATAACCAAATTAATCTCTTAGAACCAAAAGCTAACAGGTTTATCCTTTCAAGAATCATCAAGACTTATTCATAGACCTAATTAAAATAAAGTGATGCACAGATAGGCAAACTGACCAACAGAAATGAACAGGAAGTCTAAAGACATATCCAGAGACTAATAACTTGTGATAGAAGGAAAATGGATTTTCTCTTTGATAAACAGTACTGGGTTTATTTTGCATTTATGCAAAGAGACATTAATCTTAACTGATTCTATAAGCACTAAAAATTCCAGATAGATTTCAAATCAAAATGCAAAAGTCAAAGTAATAAATTTTTCAAAGAAAACCTAGAAGAACATATTTGTGATGAAGAATGTTTTAATGAGAAGGATGTTTTAAATAAATTTAAATGTTTCAAATAAATTTAAATAAATTTAAATAAATAAATTTTTCAAAGAAAACCTAGAAGAACATATTTGTGATGAAGAATGTTTTAATGAGAAGGATGTTTTAAACAAGAAACAAATATTACTAACCATAAAAGGAAAAATGATATGGATAAGAAAAAAAACCCCTGTGGAATAGGGGAAGACATTTGAAATGTATACATCCAACACAGCCTCAGATGTAGATATAGAATAAATTCCTACAAATTAATAGGAACAAAAGACAATCAAATAAACAATGAACAAAAGACTGACATAAACGTTTGAATGAAGTAAACAGGTAAATGACCTTTACTGGTCATTATAAAAAGTACCTAACTTGAGTAGTCACCAGGAAAATGTAGATTAAAACTACACTGTAACACATTATGCTAGCACCTGAATGGTTAGAATGACAAGACAGAAAACTGCAAGCGTAAAAAAATGTACAGCAGCCTGCAAATCACCACTATGCCACTGGAGGGGGTAGAGCCAGAAGCCAACCTTTTCCTGTGAGTCAGCACCAGCAGGGAAGAGAACAAGAAGTCAACAAGAAGCAAGCCCTCCCATATGTGGGCGTCATATGTGGGCCTGTGGGGAAAGCCAGATGCCAGCCCCTACAGCACATGGGCTGGGAAACAAGAAGAGTCCCCTGACCTCTGCCGTAAGCAACTGGTTGATCCAGAGAAACACAGGCTGCGATGATGGTTACTGAGGTGGAATACATTTAATGCTTGTAGTGTTTAGTGTTTTCTGGCTTTGCAGGTTGAAAGCTGGTGGTCTGATCATCTATTCAGAGGATGGCAATATGCAGTGTAGCATCTATGGAGGATCTCCTGAGGTTGGTGGCTATTGTTGATTCCCTATTATCTTGTTTTAAATTCCTGTATCATTTTCATTGTTTTGTTAGGTTGGGTTTTGTTCTGTTTTGTTTTGCTTGATATTATTGTATCCAATGGTATGGGCAGTACTTAAAAAATAAGATACAATAAGGTAGCTGTTTGGATTTACTATTATCTTGTTTTGAAGTCCTTTATTTCATTCACTGTTTTGTTTTTATTGGTTCTATTCTGTTCTGCTTTGTTTGACTTTTACTATGTCTGAAGGTGTCTGCAGCTATTTGGAAGACAAGAGGCATTATGGTAACCATTGTTGACTTCCTATTGTTTTGAAGTCCTGTGTCACTTACACTGGTTTGTTTCGATTGGCTTTATTCTGTTTTATTTTGCTTGATTTTATTCTCTTTAAAATAAAATTTAAAAAATTAAAAAAAAGATGTATAGCAATTAACGATCTGGAAAACTATTAAGCAGTGAAGCTGAATATATGTCTACACTATGACTGAGGGTAATATCACAAATGCAAATTGGTCACATGAAGAAAGAATTCATATTATGTAACTCCATTTACATGAAAGACAAAACAAATACATGGTTTTAGAAGTTAGAGTAATGGTTTCAATGGTTAAACTATCTTTTTTTTAAAGTTAAAAAAAACCCTGATGCCTGTCACATTCTGTAATCTATGGTCCATTTCATTTCATATTTCAAATTCAGATCCATCAATTTTGATAATTTTATAAAATAAAGTTTAACCAAGATCCCAAAACAGACTTTTCTTGCATTTTTTAACAATACATGAAGGAAATTCCAAGAATAATTCTATAAGTGGCCAACCAGTATCACTATATGGCTTAAGTATACCAGATAAATCATATATATATATATATATATATATATATATATATATATATATATATATATATCGTAGTTCCTGAAATTTGACCACAGACTTTCAATCCTATGCATCGGGAATCTTTCTCTTTCAGATTCCTCCGACACACAGATTTATACCTGTGAGTGAGACACGCTTGTTAATGGAGATGTCTGGAATTAGGGATCTGTGAAATGTGAGCTAGATAAAGCAAAAATAGATTTATTTTCCTAGGTTACATCCTAGATACACATACATACATACACAAATACACATATAAGCACACTTATCATGTAAATTCCTGTTTTTGTCCAGCACATTATGATCTCATGGCCATATTTCATTTTCTTCTAACTCTAAAGCTATTATCATGCCATAGTTAATCAGAAAGATACTCTTTTCTTAAAGTAATTAGAGAATACCTTGTAAAGAACAGGGTAAGAAATAAGAAATATCTGTGAAAGGATGTTTTTATTTCAGAAATGTCAATGAAAAGATACAAATCAATGTTTTTATTTTCAGAAAGCACATACAGGTTTATATACATAACTGTATGTGTCTGGTTTATTTGTTGTGATTAGAGAAACATAGTCAGGGATAACTGAGGTCCCAGAGACAGGACTATACTGCCAGAATCAGAATTTATGGTGAAGTTACTGTGAAAGTAGGTGTCTAATGGTTTCTAAGATGACAATATATTTTAAGCACTGCTCCAAAAAATCACTTTACAATCACTTAGATATAAGGTTAAATATCTGGTATAGGTGAGTACACATCACTGGGATCTAAGCTTACTGAATGGAAAAAGCAAATTTTAACTAGGATATGGAGTAAAACATAGCATTTTGCTGTCCTCATAGTAATTCAGATGTAAAATTTTGGAATCCTTTATATTTGAAGGAAATTAATCTTAAACACTTGAATATAGAGCTATAGAAGAAAGGGATGTTCTATCCATCCTAATCCTCAGTGACACTTTTCAGTTGTAGCCTGAGCAGTTTTTTTCTACCTAAATTGACTTCTCAGCCCTTCAGTGATAGAAGATTGATTTCTGTCACATGTGTGTCTGAAACCGCTGGCCAGTGTTTGAATTAACCTTTTTCTTTGCCTGGTATTTCACACATTCACTGTTGCTGCTTTTTTGTTGTTCATTAGTTTAAGCTCATTTTTCCTTTTGATAAACAACAGTAATCCTGCTACCATAGTAGGTCACTTCCACAGTTGGCAGGGATATTTATCTCTTTATTTGTCATTAAAACTTAATTAGCATGTTATATACCAAAAAAGGAGTACAAATTCATCTTTTATTAGTTTGTTTCTCTACTTCTTAGCTTGTTAAGGAGCCATGAAACCAAATGGCATCCAGTTTTCATAGTCTGTCTGCTCATTATCATAGAATTTATCCTCTTACCAGGATGGAAGCTGGCCTGAGGATTTCTTACTGGGTTTGGTCTGACAATGCTATAAACGCCTCAGCATTCTTGGAGCGCACCACAGGGCCCTCCCTGACCACATCACCTGTGGGAGCTTTTCTGCAGAATCTTTCTATTAAATCATAAGCTCACAACTTCCTATTTCAACTACCCTACAACTTTAAATCTCTCTCAGTCAACAATCTAATAATCCAGAAGGAAGAATAATTCTATTACTTCTACCATCAGTCTCTCGTAAGATTTCAGCCTGCTAGAGACTATTGCAAAGCTTTTGGGCAGTTCTCCACTACGATAATTGCTGGAGGAATGAGAGAAGAAAAATGCACTAAAATATACATAATACCAAAGTATTTTATTATACTGCTAAAAATTTGGCATGTGCTAATTGAGATTTTACGTATAAGTGTTACTATTATTCACATTTTAATTACATTTTAAATAGTAGAAGTTTTAAACAAGGAAGAAAGAGTAACAGTGGCTTATAAAAACATTTGGACTCTAAACCACAATAGTGCAATTAAACTTACACTTAAAATGAAAGAAACACATTCTTAAAATATGAGAAGTCTTTCACCAAAGACAACTGGAGTATTAAGTTTAACAGCTATATCAATGAACAAATACCAGACAGCAACTTCAAAATGTTTCATAATAGTATGCTTAATGAAAAAGTTAATGTAGCATTGGATAAAAGTGAGCTGCTTGGCTGCTGCACTAAAACTTTTAGATCATAGCAAAAACAGATCACTTTTTTTTCCAAAATCAAAAGAAAAAAGTTTGTGATTTATAGTACCAATCAGTCCCCAATAAACTGCATCTAGTTAGATATTTTCCCTCATAAAGACTTCTAAGGAAGAAATACAGTGGTATCTCGGTTCAGAAACTTTATTTTTCTATAATTCTTGTTATGAAAACAAATTGGTCATGAGCCGAGTCAAATTCAATGGTTAGGTTCAATGTTGACCTTATGAGGAAATCTGAGACAGTTTGCAACCAGTTTGGTTGAGACCAGAATCACAGAAAGAATTAAATTTGTGAACCAAGGCATCACTGGTTTTAACATGGTGCTGTTATATTTCAAATATTCAAGTATCAACAATTTCGTTAAGTGTGAACGAAAGATATATTAAGTATGTCTGAACCTGTCTTGTTAATTCAGGTAACTATGAACTAAGAAAAGTAAACAAGGAAATATGCCTAATGTGTTTTGCTAAATTCTTTAATTTTTCTGACAGTATCTTCAAAATAGCTTCTTACCCAAAAGCCAAAAGTTTATTGTCTATTACAAATTTTAACTTCATAAAGGCTACAGTTTCATCTATAGTCTGAGGGAATGAAAATTACCATGTCACCTTCTTATGGAAAAACAGTTGTATAATAACATACATCTTGTTTTTGCATTATGTAAAAGTGATTGCACATGTCTTTTGTGGAGTGGAAGTGAACAATAAAACATGTACATGTGTACATTTAATCAAGATTCTATTGTACTGCAGAAAAGGCAAATGAGCCAGGTGTGGTGGCACACAGCTGTAAGACCACCACTTGGGAGGCTGAGGGAAGAGGACTGCTGTGTGTTCCAGGACAGCCTGAGCTACAAGGTGAGCTCAAGGCCAACCTGAACTGCATAGTGAGACCCTGTCTCAAAAAGGCCAAAGAGAGAGAGAGAGAGAGAGAGAGAGAGAGAATGAAACATTAAAAGCCAAAGGGATGAGAGTTAAATAGATTTTCTTTTCAAAACACAGAAACACTGTAACTATCTTAAATTTCATTTGTCTGATCTGTCAAAAATATAGATGAAAAGACAATCTAGATGGTCTAAAATTGAGATGGTATCACTATACATTCTTGTATCAATACTGATGTTTCAGACTCCAATTCCAAAATCTATTGAAATGAATGTACAACAGGGATTTTAATTTAGATTTTAATTAGGCAAATAAATACATAATCTACAAGAGGTGGTTACAAGTTGTAACAATAATTAAACAGTAAAGAAAAAAAATATTTACACATTTTAAAAACAGCAAACTGCCCCAAGTTTTAAAAACAGAGGCTGAGTTTCTGAATCATATAGCATTGAAATTGATGCTGTTTCTCTTGGAAAACGTACACAAATGAAAAGTACTTTGACGCAGCTTTATTTTAAAATGCTATTTCTAGTAAATATACTAGCTCTGTATTTTATTTCTAGATGTTTCTACAAAAAGGTATCAATTAATAACTATTCCTCAAAAAGTATAAAAATACAAGGTAAATATTAAAAATCACAACAGTATGGATATCTTATAAATTTGTGTAATTTTTTGTAGGTATTAAATATTCTAGTGAATATTATTTTCAAATACAATGCTGTGTATTTTTAAAGCAAGAAAATGAAACTAAAATAGTACACTGCTTAAATTTCCTTTACAATCTTACTCCAGAAAGAATGGCTATAATCAAGAAATCAGTTAATAAATAAATGCTGGTAAGGTTGTAGGGGTAAAAGGAGTCCTAATGTTGGTGGAAATTAAAGAAGTACCACCACTAAAGAAATCAGTATGGAAATACCTTAAAAAGTAAAAAAAAAACTAGAGATTCCATTCAACCCAGCTACTCCCTTTCAGGTATTTTCCTGAAACAGTTAAAGTCATCATATCAGAATGATAATGCATATCCATGTTTACAGCAGTACAATTTATAATAACCAAATCTTGGATACAATCTATTTGACTATCAAAAGATGAATGAATAAAGAAAATGTGGTACTTATATACAATGGAGTATTACTTGCCATAATGATAAACTCAAGGCATTCATAAGTAAATGGGTGAACATTGAGACTGTAATATTAAATGAAATAAATCTGACACACAAAATTAAATATCACATAATATCTCTTATATGAAAAACCCAATCTATAAATAAAGAGCAAAATAAAAAATAACAGGAAGTTGGAAGATCTTTTTCAAATGGGATGGCAAACAAAAGATGGAGGGAGGGCAGTGGAAAGTGAGAGAAAGGGGACAGAAATGAAGGAAAGATCTGAGGAAAAAAGAATGAAAATAGAGCTTTTACAAATGATGAAGAGGGTAGTAAGACTGGAAGAAGCACGGAGGGATGGAAGGACTGTGGGATGAAAAAGAACGAAGATGTGTTATGTCCATGTGCCAACTCTCCAAGATAAATGTAATCATTAAGTACTGCAAACAGGTACTAATAAAAATTTTATTATCAATGTGAAATATTTATTTAGTGACCATTTGATAAAACCTCAGAATTTCACATTTCCTAATTTATGTTTCATAATTCTATGAGGTAGTTATTAATGAACAGTTTACAGATGAAAAATACTGAAGTTCAGAGAGGTTTGGAAACTTGCCAAATCCATACAGCAATGAAGCTTTTGCAGATGGCATTAGAATTCAAATGCAAGTCTAAAGCTTCAACATATTACTTAATATTCATTAGTTTATGTTGATAACTGATATTTTATACAACCAATAACATTGCTTTTCTTATGTTCAAAGTTTCCAAATGTATACTGAAAATTAGAATCTTATGAAATATATAAGTTTTTGGAGGGGAGGGGTTACTGGGAATCTAAACTCAAGGCCTCAAGATTTCAAGGTAGATACTGTGCCACTGAGCTATATCCCTGGTTCCTTGAAACATAATGTTTAAAATGCCATATAATAGTATTATTAACTTTCCCCATACTTTAAAACAGAAAATTAGAGGTTGAAATAGAACTAAAATATATTCAATCATTTACCCAAACAATAATCTCTGAAATGTCAGTAAAAAATAATTTAGTGTTATTACAAAAAATAACTCTTACTTGGGTATATTTGCTAACATTTCATAACTCTGTGAAATCATCCATAGGTATAGAACATTTTTCTCATTTTTGCCCTTGCATTTAATTCTTGCTCAGTAAAATTGTTTTCTTTTTTACAAACCAGTTCTGTGTCACTCCAACAAACCAAGAACTTCAATTTGTAAAGAACAGAATGTTGGAGGAAAAAAAAGATGGCGGACTGGTAGGTAGCAGGAGAGAGACCCTCTCTGAGAGAGATAGCTCAAATGCCAGAATAAGACACCCTGGAGAGACCCAAACAGAGAGAGATGGACTCTCACAACCCAGGAAGAAACTAAAGTGCAAAAAATGACTCGAATATGAGGTCCTGGGACTGCCATTAGTGAAGATAAGATCAGCGAGAACGGCGCCCTCTTCAAGCCACCTGAATTCCTGTCCTACCTGAACAAGTGATCCCCGCCGAAGCAACTGGCTTGAGCCGCCGGAGTGCGGAGCTGAACAGCCCTGAGTGTGGCTCACCCAGAGGTACCGTGAATTCCCACCACAGCCCCACTGAAGTCAGAATCGGGGAGTCCAGCAGTTCTCAGGGACTGACATCAACACACGGTGAGTGATGGTAATAAGACCCTCCCACGGGAAAGGGGAAACCGACTGAACAACACGTTGGATTTGGGCAGGACAGCCCTAACTCCATAAGGAAGTGGCTTTAGCTGGTTGCTCCCCTCGCCGAGTGGATTGATGGAATCTGCTTGGACTAGGCCGTGCCCCTGGCAGGGACCCAGTGAGTTGCTACAAATTAATTCCCTGAGATCAGTGCACACTGATGCAGTGAGGGCCTGCAAAGGTTCACTGGCCAGAGGGGAGGAGCTAGGGCACACTGCCCGTGGGTGAACTCTAATCTCTGATAACCTATTGAAGAGGGCTAAAGCTCCTAGCCTGTGCCCCCTAGAGGAGCCTTAACCAACAAGAAAAGGGTCTGGGAATTACACTGTACACTTGTATGGAAGGAACCAAAAACATGACGAAAGGGAGAAATAAGAAACAACTCCCAGCCCCCAACCCTGAGAACATTGATCCAGGAGAGGTAAATACAAAAGAGATTGAGGGCAGCAAAAATGCAATATCAAACACAGCGTTAGCAGACATAAAGAGGTATCTTCAGGACCTCGTAAGTGGGACCAAATCTGAAATATTAATTCAAATTAAACAAGA
>PVJX010046203.1:0-12414 GCA_004027295.1 Dolichotis patagonum | reverse complement strand
ACCTAGAATAGCAAAGGCAACCCAGGCAACAAAGACAAGATAGGGGGCATCACAATCCCTGACTTGAAATTATACTATAAGGCTACTGTGATAAAAAGTATGGTACTGGAAAAAAAAAAAAAAAAAAAAAAAACCACACCCAGACCCAAAGATCAATGGACCAGATTAGAAAGATGCAGAAACAACTCCAAACACACTAAGTGACAAAAGTCACTTATCTTTGACAAAAGTGCCAAACACAATTCACTGGAAGAGCCTCTTTAATAGTGCTGAAAAAACTGGTTCTACACACACCAAAGAGTAACAGTGGACCCATATCTGTACTAAGTTAAAATCCGAACAGATCAACGATCTTAATATTAAAACAGAAACATTAAATCTGCTGGAAGATACAGTAGGTAAAACTCTTGAATACATTGGTGTAGGCAAAGAATTTATGAACAAAACCCAGATTGCACAGGAAGTATCACAAAGAATCAACAAATGGGATCTCACCCTACTGAAACGCTTTTGCACAGCAAGAGAAACCACCAACAGAATGAAGAGACAACCCACAATGTAAGAGAAAATGTTTGCCAGGTGTCTCTCAAAGGATTACTATCAAGAACTCAAAAAAAAAAAAAAAATCAGTCCTCCCAGATTTAAAGAACCAATCCAAAACTGGGCATCTGAGATGAATACACTCTTCTCAGATGAAATACAAACAGCAAATACATGAAAAAATGTTCAACACCACTGGTCATTCAAGAAATGCAAATTAAAACAACACTGAGATTCCACCTTACCCAGAAAGAACGGCTACTATCAAGAAATCAAGCAATAATAAATGCTGGAGAGGCTGTGGCGAAAAAGGCACCTTTCTCCACTCTTGGTGGGAATGCAGACTGGTGCAACCATGGTGGAAATCAGTGTGGAGATTCCTCAAAAAACTAGGGTTGGAGGTCTCATTTGACCCAGCTATTCTCCTTCTGGGTGTCTTCCCAAAAGAACTAAAAACATCATACCACAGTGATATATGTACACCCGTTTGTAGCAGTACAGTTTTTAATAGCCAGATCTTGGAAACAACCAAATGCCCACTGACTGAGGAAGGGATAAAACCGATGTGGTATGTTTATACAATGGGGTACTATTCAGCCATGAAGAATGATAAACTGAACACTTCTATAGGTAAATGGATGCACCTTGAGAACATGCTCATTAGTGAAATAAGACACATGTGTAAATATCATAGTGTTTCATTAGCATGACAAGCTGAAAGAAAAAAATATGTATATGTATATGTATATGTATATGTATATGTATATAAGAAATACTTAAGACTTTTTTTTTTCTTTTTTTTTTGGGGTACTGGGGATTGAACTCACAACTTCATGCTTTCCAGGCAGGCGCTTATGCCGCTGAGCTAAATTCCCAGCCCAGTTCACATAGTTATACTTCTGATTTTTCTGAGTTCACTGGAGAGAAAGATCTGTGCTGGCATTGTTTGGACAACTGAATACAGACTTCCTGTGCTCTGGGTGAATGATTTGGGGATGACAATGTGCAATGTACATACCATTGTTAGCCCCACTGATATGCTTTTAAATTTTGTTGTGCTTTTTTTTCTTTCTTTTTGTTTGAATAAAATAGATTTGAAAAAAAAGGTAAGAATCTCAGTTGGGGACATAGCTCAGTGGCACAAGCACCTGAGTAGCAAATATAAGATCCTGAGTTCAATTGCTGGTACCAAAAAAAGAAATAAATCTGAACTAAACCAAAATGAAAACAACAAATCAAAATTGGTAAGACAGGAATAAAGTAGTACTTAGGGATAAATCTGTAGGAGTAAACATCTACAAAATGGTTTAAATCCCTAATGTTGATTTCCACCTTAAGAAATTGAAAAAAGAACAAGTTCAGAATAAAGAAAGGAAATAAAAGACTGAGAAGAAATCAATAAAAAAAGAAAAACAGCCAAATGAAACATGCTAGCTCCGGTGAGATCAATAAACACTTGGAACCAGGCACGATGGCTCACACCTCTAACCCCAGCACTCAGGAGGCCATGAGGCACGAGATCGCCATGCGTGGAGGCCAGCCTGCGTGATGTGAGTGAATACAAGGCCAGCCTGGGCTCTCCAGTGAGACCCCATCTCAAAAAGCCAAGGAAAGGGCTGGGGATTTAGCTCAGCGGCATAAGTGCCTGCTTTGCAAGCGCCAGGTCGTGAGTTCGATTCCCGGTACCGCCAAAAAAAAAAAAAAAAAAAAAAGCCAAGGAAAAAACCTTGGGAGAATCAACTATACCAACAGTGGCATGATGATGGTGGTTTCTTCGTCTCAGTATAAATGTGAAGTTGTGTATGAAGAATACAATTCTACCCTACATATTTCTATCTGAGAAAAGAGAAGACATATTCATCCTTGGACAAACCACATAGCTCTTCTAAGCAGGGTGTTTCCCTACAAGCAAAGTAAAGGGACTAGGTTAGGTCAGTGGTTATAAACCTATGGCACACTCACCACAGCAGGCTGTTATCACTGAGATTCTAAACGGTTCTCCATCACTGAGTTATGTCATCTTTAAAAATTCAATTCTAAATTAGATCTTGTAAATGCCAAAGAGATGTATATTTACTATTTAACAGCTCAATATGACCTGACTTTGGGTAAACCCTGGAATCGTCCCTCAAAAATAACCATACTGACCAGAGACAAAAAGTTGTTCAATTTACCCATAACTCAATCAGTATTTTTATATAACAGCTTTGGGGAAGAAAAACCAAAGGAAAATTTTAGTCTAATTCAAAACCAAGGACCAATATTAATTGTTTAATCTTAACTTCTCTACTTATCCTCTCTCTAAAGTGATACTCCTATTTGTCCCAAAAAAGTGGTGGTGGTGGTGATGCACGTGTATAGTAACAAAATTAAGAAGTTAAAAGGACTGCAATGGGATGAAGGCCTCTTGATTGCAATTAGATCAAATGATTCAGACTCAACTATGGGTCTGAGATATCTATGAATCTCTGCTGCTGCCTTTTAGGAGAAAAGTACATTTAAAAACAGACACAGGTAAGACTGAAATCTGTCCTGAGTGTCCAGATTTAGATATCTAAGTAGACTGACTAGTCATTCATTGCCCAGTTGTTAACCTTAAAAATACAGGCCCTGGAGCCAAATCACTTGAGTTATGCTACTTACTATCCTAGCAAACTACAATACCTAACATTTTAGGGATTACTATGAGTATTAAATTTATATATTTACCTATAAAGACCTAACTATGATTCTCTTTTCTTTCTAGTTTTTAATAAGGAATACGAAACTAAGATAATTCTGTACGAATTATTAAAATAGCATTTCCAGGAATATTTACGTTTTCCTTAATTTAAAATCCTCTTAAGTGCTATGTATCTATGTATTTCAGTGAGACAGTCAGTGCTTATAAAAATACAAATATACATTAATCAAAGGACTCTAGAGAATCTGGGAAGTCTGCAGTGTTACTACATTTTACAACATTGTGCAAATTATTAAATTATCACTTATTAAAACTAAATTAAAATCAGATAATGTAGAAATATTAAATATAACCCTTATGACTATTTTAAAATTGCCATTAAAATTGCCAAACACTGGACTTGATGTGACCTATCCAAGTCTCACCGCCCATATCTGTAAGTATCTGAGATAATGAGAGAATTCAAGAGGAAATGAAATATCCTGCCTATCCCACCAGCACACAATACTTCTAACTCTTGGTCATTTCCCTTTATTTAAAAGGACAGAAGAAATCAGAAACAGTTTAAGACTTTAAACAGCATTGTTTGAAATCACCCTGTAGATACTCTACAAAAAAGACATAAGTTAAACTGTAGGTAATCTGAATACATTTTTAGTGTTCCTTCAGAAGCTTTACTTCAAAAACACTATGAAAATCAGAACAAGGTAGAAATCACTTCTGATAGAAATAACTTTTGGAATAAATGCACACTTTAGAGTAAACAAGAGACATTATGTAACTCAAATTGGCCTCAAACCTCCCAAAGTGCTGAGATTATAGGTGCGCACCACCACATGCAGCTGACTTTGCTTACAACATTTAATTTTGAGGAAAACTATCCTCAACTTGCAGGTAGGCCCTGAACAAATTAATCGTGGGCATTTGCAAAAAATAAAGTTAATTTATTAAGAATGATTAGTCCTGTTGGGTGTAACCCCACCACTCTGAAAGACAGGCAAGAGCCCACCCTGGGCAATTTATTGATTTAGCAAGACCTTAAAAAGAAAACTTCACAAGGGTATGGTTCTAAGAGTTTAGCTCAGTGCGAAGGTTCAACCCCTAGTACAGGCCAAACAATGAAAAAAAAAAAAAAAGATAGCGAATTTGTATTTCAATTTAAAGACCTTCCCTTAAGCCTCTGGAGCCAAAGCACTGTCTTTTATCTACACAACTCTTAAGTACTTGATTGAGAGCTGTACAAATCCAAAACTCTCACTTCAAATTCATGAAATTCATATTTACATGCCTTTTCCAGAAAGTATTCATCATCCTTTCAGCGAACTGTGGGTTCAATCTGAGTACTAAGCTTAGACCATTCTGGGATACCAAGGGGCTGCTTTTTACCAACACCACTCACCACCTGGTACTGGGTTTTTATAAAAATAGAAGCAGCACACATACACAACATAAAGCCCGAGGAGGCTGGCCTAAGCCTATGGACAATTTACTTCACATAAACTCCGGGGAGCAACTACTCAATATGACCACACAGCAACGGCCCCCTGCACAACCAATTTCCTTCAGTTTTAAAGATCTCTCCAGACCAGCAGATCAAATCCTTGAAGTGCACCGCAACGCTGGTCCTTTATTCCAGGGAACCGGGGACGACAGGGTCGCTAAATACGACCGGAAATGGGCGGCGAACACAGTAAACCCCTTCGAACAGGGGGTCGAACGCAGACACCCGCACCGCGGACAGCCCACACGAGAGGCCTGGGGCCGGAGGCTGCCTCTGTCCTCAAACCGCCGTGTGAAACAGGATCCGCACTGGGAACCGAGGAATCACAACACGGGTCAGGTCCAGGCCGCACGCCGGGCCGGGTCTTGAAGCCCACACCTCACTGCCCGCCCCCGGCCCTCCGCCCCGCCACACGCGGACCCTGCCTCTCCGCCCCCCCCCCGCCCCTCGCCTCACGCGGATACCGCCTTCCCGGCCCCGTACCCCCACCCCGCAGCACGTGAACCCCGCCTCCCCGGCCCCGCGCCAATCGCGCCCCCCAAGCCCTCCACCGCACGCGGACACCACCTCCCTGGCCCCGGCCCCGCACCCCCGCCCCGCCGCCTCACGCGGACCCCGCCTCCCCGGCCCCGGCCTCGCATCCCCGCCCCGCCGCCTCACGCGGACCCCGCCTCCCGGCCCCGCGCCCCTCGCGCCCCCACACTCCCCGCCCCGCCGCCTCACGCGGACGCCCTCCCGGAAGCGCGGCCTGGCGCCTGGCCCCTGCCGCCGCCCGGTACTCACACACGCACAGCTCCACCACGTAGGCGTAGTAGGACCAGGCCACCACGAAGGCGATGAAGAGCACCGGCACCCAGCCCACCACGCGCTGGCAGCAGCGCCACAGCGTCCAGGGCGCCATGTTCCGCGGGCGACGGCCCAGCTCGGCGCCGCACGCCTCGGGGCCGCCCCAGGCCCCCAGCGGCTCCTCGCGCGGCTCTTCCGCGTCCGAGGAGGAGCTGCTCGAGACGAAGGTCCACGGCTCCCCGGTGGCCCCGCCCCTCTGGGCTCCCGGCCCGGCCCAACCCCCGTCCCCCATCCCGCCCCCTCCCCCCGCGCCCCGCCGCAGCCTGCCGTCGCCGTAGTGCGCGGGTGGGCGGGGCTACCGCGGGCGGGGCGGGGCTTCCTCGGAGGGCGGGGCTGGCCGGGGTGAGACTGGGATTCGGGCCGCGCGAACCGAGGACGCGGGGAGGGAAGTGGGAGGCTGCTGGGGCTTGGGGAACCCGCTGCTGGGCAAAAGTCCCCTTGATGAGAGGGCGAGGGATGGCTTTGGTGGCTGGATGCCCAGGGCAGAGGAGACGCCTGAAAATCGGCGTGCCGCACAGGGGGCTGAGGGCGCACCGCAGGGGTGTGCGGGGCGCTGACCACTGGGGCACCGTCGGGGCACCGTCCTGGCTGTGGCCGGGGAACGCAGTGTGTAGGGTCCTAAGGCTCTTGCTGTGAGTTTCCAGCCCCGCCTCTGTTCTTTTTAGATGAACCCGTGAGTGCCAGTGATTTTGGGTGGAAGGCGTGTAGAGTTCATGTTTGATGTAGAGCCCAGTTTGAAGGTTCAGTCGTGGGAATGGAAGTGTGTAAATGGCTCTTCCCCCGCGCCCACTCCCAGACAGCTGCCGAAATTTCAAGAATTTATTTACAGTTGGAGATTGCTAAGCAATAACTGTAATCACAGTAGAACCTAGCAGCATCACTATGAAGACATCATAATACAAGGTCAAAGACATTAGAAATAATTCCAGACAGAGTAATTCCTTCACGCCGAGCTGTAGCCCAGCCCTTTTATGATTTTGAGAAAGCGTCTGGCTAAATTTCCCAGCTTGAGCTCGAATTCACGGTCCTCCTGTCTCAGCCTTCTGGAGTGTTCAGATGGCAAGCATGCACTCAGGGCGATACCCAGCTCAGGCTGCATTCTACCTACCAGTGCCTGTACCACAGGGTTAAACTGGGATTTAATTAGTTACTGCTCACTGACGTCTCCAGCAGAAGTCCCCTTCTTATACCGTGATATGGTGGTAGGAACAGCGAATAATAATTACTTGGCCACTGTATGCTACTGCTTGAAGTATATATAAAGCCTGTGTAAAACATTCTGTTCTCCCCAGCTTTATACCTTAGAAATCTTGTTAGTGGCGAAGTTGACACTAGGTTCTGGGCATTTGGGTGGGTAGATTTCAACTTGTTTTCCACTGATTAGAAAGATGGAGTTTGGATTGTTATAAAAGAACATACGACTCTCTTCTTGCCATCTGTATGGATCAGAATTGTGCTCCAAAAGCTCAACACACACACCTCATCCTCTACAAACTATGTTAGCAGGACATGGTTTCCATTTGCCATGCCATTTTGGTTTTGACACTAGCTATAAAATGAATTGCAATACTAATTTTCTAGGGCTGCTACACCAGAGCACTGCAAACTGTGGGCTTAGAACACCAGAAACGTACTGTCTCATGGGTCTGGAGCTAGAAGTCCTAAATCGGGGCGTTGGCAAGCCCGTGCCCCCTCTGAAAGCTGCAGTAAGTCCTTCCTTGCCCTTCCTAGCCTTTCTCAGTGGCCATCGATCTGGCTTTCAGCGGCATGGCTCCAGCCCCTGCCTCCCCTGTCACCTTCTTCCTGTGTCTGTCTGTGCCTCTTCTCATACTGGGTTGAGTCTGCCCTACTCCTGCCTGACCTCGTCTTTATAGTTACATCGGTCAGAACCGTGTTTCTCAATAAGGCCACACGCTAAGCTGCTGGGTTGGAAGAGCATATCTTTTTGTGTGGACACCACACACACAACACACAGCGTTTGGATTCTAATTGAATGAGACACTTTGCCTACCACCTTGTGAGGTTCTTGACAGAGAGCATTTCTTAGACATCCTGTTTCCCCCACTGTGCAGCGAAGGTAGGGAATATTGCCAGGGAATTGTTGAATGGACATTTGAAGGTTTCTATTGCTGTCCAGCTGTTTTTCCTACCAGTCATCAACCTGATCACATTAGTTTCTGATTTCTAAATGACTGCCACATGTTCAAATAATGGGTTGACTTTCTAGAAAAGGGTTCTGATCTCTTTCCTTGTCCTAAAGCCACTCCAGTGAAGGCACATGTTAAGGCTTTTATCTATATGTCCTCCCAGAGCCTCTCGGACTCCTAGGTGGGCCTTTTCAGAGCACTCTGGATCTAGGGTGTGATGCTGGGATTAAGGGTGCCCCACTCGGGATCTGGATGGTACCACCCAAAGGGCAGATTATAAAGGGACAGAAAAAAGGCATTTGATGCTCTCTGCTTGCCATCGCTGCTTCCTGTCTGCCCTGCCATGGACCGTTTTTCCCTGTGATGCCCCTTTGCCGTGCTGCCCTACTTTAGAGCCAGCTGACTGTGAATTAAAACCTATACAGACTGTGAGCCACAGTAACCGTTTCCTTCCTTAACTTGAGAAAAGTAACTAAGACAACACATTTTGGGGAGGTAGTACATTTCATTCTTTTGGGAATGTTTCTGCAGTTCCTGAGCAGTAGGAGCTAACCCCTTCCTTCCTTTCCTTTCCCATGTTGGGCAAGTGATTTCCCTCCATCTTTGCTAATGATTATGACAACAGCGAATTTCTTAAAGGCCATGATGGGAGCAGAATTATACCTTAGGACAGTTGTGGTGGCCGTGACTGGTATAATATTCTGGCCACGGTGGGAAAGGATGAAGAACAAGGTCTGGAGGCACACATTTTTCTCTTCCCTTTTTTGGAGGGTGGGGAACATAGTGGTTGGGATGAGGGCTGAGTTGTCTTTCTGGTTTTCCGTTTTTATTTACTATAAGGCTACGGTCCAGCCTGACTCTCCCGACTCCCTACCTGCTTGCCCCCAGAGCCACTGTTCTCGGCGGGGAACTCAGTTCAGCACCTTGGCTGTCATCAGCAAGCACTGGGTGTCATAAAGGAGATAAGACAGGACAAGGGATTTGGCAGGTCCCAGGATATCTGGGGACATCTGGAGACACCTGAAAATTTACACTGGACACTTCTAGGGCTTTGTCCACTGAGGTGAAACACAGCCAGAGCAGTTTCGCCACGTACGTTTGTTAAAACCTTCCTGCCTAATGGCCCTTGCCTTCTCTCCATCCCTATAAAAGGGACACACTTTCCTTTGTTCAGTGCAGGTTGTCTTACTGCTCTCTGCCTGCCTGTACCCAGGCACAATAAATTCTATACCGTGCTGCATTTATGCAAGCCTGGTCTCTGCTGGTCTCCCTCAGGAGCATGCGTTACATCTGCCATCCATACTTCTAGGAACAGAGGGTTCAGCAAAGCTTTGTGAGTTAGAAGCAGCTTTCTTATCTCCTCTTGCTGCCACCCTAGTTCAGGCCACCACAAACTTGTACCTGAATGACAGACGGGGTCTGTCCCCATCCCCCCACAGAGGAGCTGGAGCCCCGGGACTGGCCGGTCTGCAGGAGCACAGCTGCTCATGGAGCCCAGGGGAGCGGGCTCCTGACCCGGGAGGGGCGAGCTGCCAGCCGGCCTGCTGACTAATGCTGGCTTCCCCGTTATAATCACTTGTCGGGAACCTCTACTACTTTAAATGCTAGACCTGAGAGGATGGGGGGGGTGGGAATAGAAGCAGCTATAAAGCCTTTAAGGCTATGGAAATGAGAGATGAAGTTACACAAAGACCGATTAAAAAAAAAGTTTTAAAAATTAAATCATAATTCCAAAGTGCACAAAAAAATCTAATACTAAGAAGGAATTCAAATAAACATCAATAATCAGAACTTGAATTCACATAAATTCGGGAAACAGTCTGACAGGGTCCCACGATGCAGCTGACCTTGACCTCACCTTGTAGCTTAGGCTGGTCTAAACTCATGGCAATCCTCCTGCCACAGCCTCCCGAGTACCAGGATCGTGGGTGTGCACCATCATGCTGGGTCCTGACAGAGATTTATAAAAGCAACTTGGCATGCCTGTCCAAAGAGTAAGGAGAAGGAATAAATTACACCTAAAAAGAACATGAAAATTTAAAACTAATAGAAGAAGATGGAAAAACAGGCGAATTTGAAAAATAACTATTTAGAAGTCTTCCTAATAGTTGAGGGTGTAGTTCATGGTAAAGCACTTGGTTTTCCTGGGGCACCCACAAACACAAAATTCTTCAAAATAAAAAATGTTGTTAAACTAAAAACTCAGGCTGGGGACATAGCTCAGTGGCACAAGTGCCTAACTGGGAAGCATAATAAAGTCTTGAGTTCAATTCCCAGTACCAAAATAAATAAATATATAAATAAATAAACTAAAAACTCTATAGACAAATTCTAATATGGGTACTGCACAAGAGGAATTTAGCTCAGCGGCCTACACAGTAACTTCCTCTAAAGTGAGGATGGCACGGGCTGGGGATTTAGCTCAGCGGCGTAAGCACCTGCCTTGCAAGCATGCAGTTTGAGTTCGATCCCTGGTACTGATTTAAAAAAATAAATAAATAAAAAAATAAAGTGAGGATGGCTTTATCACATGCTTCGAATATTTTCAACCCATTAAAGCATGGGCAGTGGCTGAAATCGTGAGGGCTGTGGGTGGGCCCTGTGGTAGAGTCTATGCCTAGCATGAGAAGAACCAACCCGTTTCCCTGTTTCTACCGATGGGGGTTCAGGGACCAGCAGTAGGGCACCTCTGCAGCTAAGGAAATGGAGCAAGGTTTATCTGACCTCCCCTCCTTTCCTGGAAACAGGCCATCAAAGAATTCCTTGGAGGCTGAGAGTGTAGCGCAGTGGTAAGGGCAAGTAGCCCTTGTCTGGCCTGCATGGGGCCATGGATAGCAAGGGAACAGCTTTTTATTCTCTTTATGGGTCAAGTAATCTGCAGAGACCTACCGTGCTACCAGGTCGGGATGACCCAGGTGACTGCAGTCTCCTGCCCCACGTGGCGGAGGACTGGAGTGGAGGCTGGGAGACACCTGGCGGAGGCCTTGCTGCTGAGCAGGGGGCCGTGCTTCCCGCGGGCACACTGTGCGCTCCTCCAGGCTGTGTTCAGGCCTCCACCTGCTGCCTGGCCACAGTCTGATCACCTGCCCTGGCTGTGTGCTGTCGAGTTTTCTGTTCTCCTGCTTACCACAGTGAGAGGAATCTTTAGAAAATCCAATTTGCTTAACACACTGATGTTTATCATGACTGCAAAGCGCCTGGAGCCGGCGCCTCACTACTCCTGGCCTAGGGCCACCCTTCCTTCCAGGCTTGCTGGGGCCTGACCCGTTACCTTCCCTCCCTCCGCTCTGCAGCTCCACTCAGCTGCTGCCTCTGGACACTGGTGCCATGCCACAGCGCCAGTCCCACTCTTCCCCTTTCAGCCCAGGCTCTTCTAGAATGCCCTGGAATCTCTCCTCTCCGGACCATGACTGTGCTGAACGTAAAGTAATATCCTTACTTCCTGTTGTTTACCCAGCAGAAATACTAGGTGTGCTAGTAGAGATAGGTCCCAGTTGATGCTGGCTTTTTTCCCTTTCTTTTTAAATCTTTTTATATTTTAAAATTTTAGACTTATAGAAGAGCTAGAAAAATAGTGCTGAGAGTTTCTGTAGAGTCTTCCCCTGGGCACCCACAAATATTGTTACAGGCAGCTGAGTGAATTAGAAATATTATAGGGAGTCAGACAGGGCAGGGCCCTCAAAGGAGCCCAGAGCAGAAGTTCAGATAGGTTGCAGCCTTGCAGGAGACAATCACCTCCTGCTATGGGCCAAATCTCAAGACAAAAGGCAAAGCAAATACACCCACATCCTAAGAACCCACAGTCCAGATAGTTTTCTATCACCCTGTAGGGTATCCCACCCTCTGCAGGAAGAGTCACGGCTGTTAAGCATGCCTGCTTACTACGTGACTCAATTCCCCATTTGCTCCTGAGCAATTAATCTTATTGGTTGACCACAGTTCTGTCCCACCTTATGCCCACCTTGCAAATTCCCATTTTTCTCTACCTTTGACCCATTTAACCTCATGATTTTACCTTATAAAAGTCCCTGGAAAAGACAGAGTCCTTGGCAACCCGCTCGGGACCCCTTCTGTCTCTCTCTCAGATAGAAGTTTGCTTTCTATCAATAAATATATTCTGCTCTTAACCTCCGTTGTTCCTAAAATTCATTCTTCAGTTTTAGAGAATATGAACTCATACCCAACATAGTAGGTTGGGAGTTTCATTCCGCTATATCAATATCATCTTCTTTAGCCATGATATATTTAACCAGATTGAGACGTTAACCCAAGTACAATAATATTAACTAAACTACGGGCTCCAAGTGGGTCTTCACCAGCGCTGCTGCGACCTCCCCAAACCCTTTTCCCTCCTAGGATCTCACATTCTGTGTGGCTGACAGATCTCTTCTGTGCCTGTTGGTAGCTGCAGTTTTCAGCCTTTCCTGGTTTTCATGTAGGAGAATGAAACTCTCAACCTATTAGAGGTCTGGTATGAGTTTGTGGTCACTAAAATAGAAGAATGAGTTTTAGGAACAATGGAGGTTAAGAGCAGAAATATTTACTGAGAGAAAGAAAGCTTCTGTCAGAGAGAGAGAGAGAAGGGATCCTGAGTGGGTTCTCAAAGACCCTGCCTTTTTTAGGGATTTTTGTAGAGCAAAACCATGAGGTAAGGTGGGGCCAAAATGGGAACTCGCAAAGTGGGCATAAAGTGGGAC
>PVJX010046202.1:0-12391 GCA_004027295.1 Dolichotis patagonum | reverse complement strand
TGTATTACCCCACTCATTTCCCTTCACCTCTTCTGTTTATTTCAAATACAAATAAAAGCAAATTCAAGGAAGCATTTTGCAATAAATCTGGTACCCGAACAACCTCAGCATGTTTCCTCATGGTGTTTCCATGAGCTTCAGTAGAAATGTGATTTTAATTTAAAGATAGCTATAATTGTCTATTCATCATTCCCCGACTTCTGCCAGACACCTTTTCTTTTCTTTTTTCTTTTCTTTTCTTTTCTTTTCTTTCATCCCTTTCTTTTCTTTTTTTTGTGAGACAGGATCTCACTATATATCTCAGGCTGGCCTCAAACTTGCTGCAACTCTCCTGCCTCAGTTTCCCAAGTGCTGGGATTATAGGCATGTGCCACTATGCCCAGTCAGACATCTTTTTAAAGTATGGCTTTGGTGTAACAGCTATCTTAATGGCTAGATAATATTCTAAAGGATTAGTTTATTGTAAATATACTGCATTTTAGTCACTATTCCCTTATTAAAATATTACTGGATATATTTCATTTCCTTTTCTTTTTAAATAAAGTTTTTTAGTCAGATTATTTTTATTTTAAAGAAGATGAAACAAAATAAAACCAAACAAAACAAGCCAGTATAAAAGATGCCAGTATAAAAGATGCAAACATTACAAAATCAACAACAGTTACTGTAATGCTTTTTAATGCCTTCAAAATAGCTGCAGATAACTGTGGACATAGTAAAAATCAAACAGAACATAATAGAACAGAATAGAATAGAATAGAATAGAATAGAATAGAATAGAATAGAAAGAATAGAATAGAGACAAGAAGTACGAAAAAATGAATGCAATAAAGGACTTCAAAACACGCCAATAGTAAATCCAAAATTGCTACCATAATATATCTTGCTATCTTTAAAATATCTTCTCCTGCCATCAGGTTTGACATAATCAAAAAAAAACAAAAGAGAATAAAACCCACTCAACAAAACAATGGAAATGATATAGAACCTCAAAACAAGACCATAGGGAATCAACAATGGCTGCAACCCTCAGAAGGAGATCCCTCCAAATGCCACACTGAGTACCACTATCCTCTGAACCCATGATCAGACCACTGGCCCTAGACCTGCAGTGTTAGTGAAACACCAAAGCACCACAGGCATCCAATTGCACTTCACCTCAATAGCTATCATCACAACCTATGTTTCTATGGATGAGCTAGTCGCTTATGGGGTCAGGGGGGTTGGTACTTCTTCTTTGCCAGCCCATGTGCTGGATGGGGCTGGGGTCTTGCTGTTCCCAGTCTGCTGGTGGCCTGTGCATGGTGCTGGTTTCCAGACTGGGCTTGCTCACTGGTGTAGATTTGTTCTCTCTTGATCAGATCATTTTCTAAGAGAAAGTAAGAAGTGTTCTTATAAATAATTGCTATTCAGAAATCAATCATTTTGCTAATTACAGTGTGTTTTTCATAAGCAGAATAAAAAGGTTGAAGTTAACGAATAGTATACATAATTGCATAAAAGAAAAATTTTTAGAAAATATATGTATTTTTGATACAAATATGAGGTGTTATTAGATGCTTCATGTTATAAATATTTACTGATTCACTATTGTATAAAAAGTGTGAGTCTAAGCAATAGCTTCACTGATAAGAATTTGTGTGAGTGGTCCTAAACATTACCAAAAAATAAATCTTAATTAAACATGTTACTTTCAAAAGCATGTATGAGCCAACCATACACAAGAGCATATAACCTGATAACTAGTTATTAATTGCACTTTGTGTACCACTAACATTGATGGAACAGACCACACATTACTATGGTAAAACAATCTCATTCATACTAATGTACCCAGCCAAAGTTTTCTTCCTATTAATAGTAAGTCCAAGCCATGCTAAATCAAATAACCAAATGATGGAAACTTCTCAAGCAGAGAGGTATGAATTGATGCAGGTTTCCTATAGCATATTATCAGGGAGGCAGGAGGCATTAGGTTTGTTCCTTAAGGGGCCTCTCATGAGTTCTGAGCAAGCTCAGGTCATGCCCCATGGCTGCCTTGCTTGCTCTGAGTCTGAGCTGAACCCTCCTCAGTTTGGCACTGACTCATACAGTCTCTGCTTCTAAAATCTAGACTCATAATGTCCTCTCCATATATTCACTCCACAAATGAGTATCAACATTTTCCATCAAAATCAAGAAAATTTGCAAATAGGTATCAAAAAAAAATGCCATAGAACTTGTACTCGCAAGACCTCTTAAAAAATCTAGAGACAATTTTATTTCCTGTTAACCTAAAACAGTTGCTAAGATTTCCTTAGGTAAAAATTCTTAGCACTGATTTTCTCAAGCAGTGATGTTAATCATTTCTCAAGCAGTGATGCAGCCCAACCTCTACAACCTAGCAGCAACTTAGCAAGGCCCTGTCTCAAAATAAAAAAAAACACAAAATAAAAAGATCTGGGATTGTAACTCAGTGCAAAGGCCCTAGGTTCAATCCCTGGTACTGTATGAAAATTAAAATTCAAAAAATTCTGCTATGTTCATCATCTCCTACCAAAGTTCATTATCCCCCCCCAAAAAAAATAGTCATCTTGTCAATAATATGAAGGGACATAGTCCTGATTAGGATAGAGGTGGACTGTTTATTCTGCAAGGTATGTTTTAATTCTAATATATTATATTCAGAATCCGTGAAAATTTATCCTTTTCAAGCTAGATGGTTACAACTTTAGGCTCTTTCTTAAAAGTAAGCCCGATGCAGTAACCTATATCTCTGAATCCTTTTGCCATGCTTGAGATCAAAATTTCCTGTACTCACACACGTTACCATTTCTATCACCCCTGGTTGATCTATCAGGAATACTTAGTGGTTGATGTAAGTGAAAAACTTTGCATACTGGCATAATAAATTTATGTTGTTTCACTAATTTAAATATACATAGATTTGCTGTTTTACAGGCTGACTTAATTATAAGTTAAAGACTACGAGCTCTTTAATAAAGATGTGAGATAAAAATCACAGAATCAGCATAAATTAGGATATTTTTTGAGAACCTACAAGGTGAAGACATCATCTTTGAACTTCTGTAAGTTGTTGAGCAAAATCAAATTTAACTTATAGAAACCCAGTGTACTCATATACTTCCAGGAGTGTAGCTAACGAAAAAAGAGGAATATGCCCATATCAATAAGGCAATGGTCATGGAAGAACTCACTAATGTCAAAATCTTGTTCCACCTTGAAAGTTTTCAGGATGATTTGATGACAGTTTCTCAATAGCAGCCTGCCCAGAGGCTCAAATTAAGGAGATAGATAGATTTTGGTCTACAGGCACAAGATGTTAAGGACATCTTTTCTAAGTCTTATCTTGATCTGTAAAATAAGCAAATATTTGTACCTTCCTATCACATTCTCTGAAAAACCTTGTCAATTTTATTAGATAAATATAGTCCTTTATGAAATTCGAGACAGCCAACAGTCAGGAACTCTATCTGCTTACACTAACATCTCAGAAAAATATTAGAAAAAAGAGCCCCCTTTTAAATGCATAAAGTTGAAACAAGTAATCTCTGGGAGCTTCTGAAACTGTGACTGGTGGAGAACTCTTGGAAAATTAGATGGATTTGGCTTCCACATATTCTAATGGCCTGAAGCCCATAACCAGTATGTAACCTGTACAAGCAAATGTGCCAGCCTTCTGGAGGATTAATAGCTCACTAGTGAGCGAGAAGCAAGCCAGAAGAAATTCTACTACATAGAATGATGTGCACAAAGTATCCCATACCAACTAAGAAGGGAAAACAACTCCACATAACCGCAAACTCTACCTTTATCTCCTAAGATGGTCTACTTATCCTTAAATGAACTGTTTGTGGGGAACAACCAAAGCAGTATTTCATACGTAGAATGTTGTCCTCTTTCTGATTGGTATGAGGCAGCTAGAAATCTTCCACATCAATGGTGCAGTGAAGTCTCAGATGAAAGCCCCAGATTTCCAGCAATCCTGTCGGTTTCTTGCATCCTATTCTGTAACACAGAGGAGAATTTCTACATTTAAACTATAGTATATATTGAAATTTTTATGGTATTAATCAAAGCCTACTTCCAACATTTTTTATGGTGGTTAGCAAGCTTAAAGATTCATCAATAACTATCATGTCTGGGATTGCTAATTAGTGAAGCATTTACTTTTTACTGGAAATGAAAAGTAACAATATTAGAGTACTTGCCTGTGAGGTGAAAGTTTTCTGATTAAGTTAGCTTTCTATTCACAGAGCATAAATTTGTGTTACAACCCACCAAATCCAAGTTGTAACCAAACTGGATAAGAAAGGACAATACATATCCAGTACTGGAAACATGTGTGTCACCTTCCAGGACAACTGAAGAAAAAGCAAATACTACTGTTCACACTGTTCTAGTGGGAGAATTTGATTATTTGACACATCTAAGGCTTCACCACAGTGGCTAGGAAAAATAAGCATGCACACCCAACAGGTTTTTGTATTTCACTGAACTAAGGCATTTATTATAAAATCATCATTATTTTATATACTTCAGGAAGAAAACAAAAACTGCCAAAGATAAGGAATTTAGTGGGAAAGTGGGATTTAAAAGTCATAATACCCAAGAGCTGTATACTTCTTGAAAAGGTAAGTTAGCAATGAACCTACTATACACAAAGGGATCTTAAGCAAACATGCTCATCTTAAACTTGACACCAGCTAGAAAGAGGAAAATCCAAAACCTCCACTGACTGTATTTTTCATCAAGTGAATGTGCATACAGGTTTAAAATCTGAATGTAGATCAGCAGTGCCATCCAAAAGCTAAATCTAACTCCAGATGACCTCAGGTGGGTAATACCTTCAGCGAATTGACAGGAACTAGGGTAGTTATTCCTTGAAAAAAAATCAGTCAAGAGAAGAATAACACATATTCTGGTTTCACAAAAATTAACATGAAAAATATGTGCATATTACAACCAATGCAAATGTGGCTTATTTATTGCTTTGTTTACTCGCATTAGAGATTCTAGACAATGGATTTTCTTTACAATGCTATCAAGAAGTTTATTAGATTCTAGGTATGGTTAAATAAGAATGATTGACTATATATACAATGCTGGGGGAATACTGATGGGTGTAGTGGAAGGAGACATTTTCAAAGCTGCCTTCTAATATCTCACTGGATAGAACTCACCGGGCTCAAAGAGAAAGGACTTTGCTTTTGTCATTTGTCATCAATCTTCTCTAAAGGAAAAGAAGCCCTTTGGAGAGAAGACCTCTAGGAAGCCTCTTTTAAAATAATAAGTTCTTTCAGGTTCATCCTTTGATTCTCAGTAGATCTCCAGCAGATGCTTCTGCACCTCTGAAGCATAGTTGTGGGAGCTTTAACTTGATTAAGCTGCCACTCAGAATTGTTGTTTGTATCACTGATCCAACATCAAAAGCTGCCAAGCCATGGATCTGATGTCAGAAAGTTGCAGAGTGACAGCAGGAGCAGATGGGGTATTACATCTTAGATGTTCATTTTGAGCCATTCTGAGGACTCCACCTTTGGAAATGAATCAGGGCTAGCTGTGGGAAGCTCAGATGCTGAGATGAACCACAAGACATGTACAGAGAAAACAACAGGTTATGTGAATTGGGAAGTAGTTTGAACAGGGAAGCTCCTCGATTTCACTTTTGAAAAATAATGATATCAAAACACTTTTGCAGTAGACCTTTTATTTTCTAATATTTTATTCAGAGAAAAAATTGCACAGAGAGTAGAGTTTTGGGTTTTTTGTTTTGTTTTTATACCAGGAATCAAACTCATGACCTCATGCTTGCCAGGACAAGTAGAGTTCTTGTGTGCAATTCCTCCTGGGTCAATATGCTATGTTACCATGATAAATTTGTCAAACCTAAGTAAACAATATCAAATGTGTGACGTATGATAGTAATTATATTACCTTGAAGATACAGACACTATATGAATACAGTTGAGAACATACATACAGTAGTCAAGATTTGACAAAAGACCCAGAATAGCCAACACAAACCTGAGCAAAGAGAGCAGTGTTTGAGGTATCACAATACTTCACTTCAAAGTATACTATAAAGTCATAGTAACAAAACCAGCATGGTACTAGAATGAAAATAAACATATAGACTTATGTTACTTAGTTACTTTTTTATTGCTGAGACAAAACTCTCAACACTCATAAGTTAAAAGAGGAAAGGTGCATTTTTGCTTGTAATTTTTAGAGGTCTCAGTCCAGAGTTGGCTGGCTCCCAGGCAGGGAAGCATAGCAAAGGAGCATGGCACAGGAGAGCATCCATGGCACAGCAGGAAGGATGCAGCAGCAGCAAACCTCTCCATCCTTCTTTACTCCATTCAGGCTAGAATTCTGTTAGCTGGTGACACTCACACCCAGGGTGGTTCATCTCTCCTTAGTAAATCCATTCACCCATACCCAGAACTATGTTAATCTAATTGGAGGACTAATCCAGTTATCACACACCTATAATCCATATGTATACACACCACATCCAGCCACCTTCAAAAAGCCCTAGCTATGAGAACATGAGGCTTTGAGGGGACTTCTAGATACAAACCGTAACACTGACCAATGGAATAAAACAGAGACCACAGATGCAAGTCCATGTAACTATAGTCATCTGATTACTGGCAAAGAAGCCAAAGATACAGTTTGGATAGAAGACAGCTGCTCTCCATCTTCTGATACCTGCTTCCTTCTCCTTTTTCAGAGTACTAATATTTTTAATGTAGAGAGCTTTACTTCCTTTGCTAGATTGATTCATAAATATTTCATTTTTGACATTATAATGAAAGATATAGTTTCCCTAATTTCTCTCTCAGTGAATTTGTTATTTGTGTTTAGGAAGGCTATTGATTTTTAAGTGCTAACTTTGTTTGCATCTAGGCAATTGAATCTGGCTATTAAATCTGGAAATCTTTTGGTGGCCTTCTATATACAGTATCATGTCATCTGCAAATGATGGTAATTTAATTTCTTCCTTTTCTATCTTTATTCTTCTTATTTCTTTCTCTCTTGCTCTTGGGTAGGAAGAACCAACATTGTAAAAATAGCCATATTGCCAAAATTGTTATACAGATTTAATGCAATCCCAATCAAAATACCATTCATATACCTTACAGAAACATTTAGAACCAGAAGAGACCTAGAATAGCAAAAACAATTCTGAGCAACAAAGCCAAGGCAGAGGGCATCACAAAATTATACTACAGAGCTACTAGATCAAACAACCTGGTCCTAGCAAAACAAAACAAAATAAAACAAAAACAGAGCTAAGGATCATTGAAACAGATTAGAAGATGAAGAAATGACTCAAAATACAGTCAGTCACATTTTCTTTGACAAAAGGGTCCAATATGTTCACTGGAAGGAAGCCTTTTTATAAATGATGCTAGAAAAACTGACTTTGGACATGTTGAAGACTAAAACTAGACGCATTTCTCTCACCATGCAGTAAATGAAAATCAAAACTGTTCAAAGATATAAATATTAAATAGAAACACCAAATCTGCTAGAAAAGACAATAGATAGAATAGGTTGCTGAGACAAAATACCTGATGCCCAAAATGAAGGAAGGAAAGGTTGATTTAGCTTACAGTTTGTGGAGGTCTCAGTCCATACTCAAATGACTCCAAGGCAAGGTTACATGGCAAAGGGGCAGCTGTTCATGGTGACTGCAAGTGACAAGAGTGAAAAAGGTGAAAAAGGCAAAAGGGAAAAAGCATGCCTCCTTCCCTCCTTTATATTGTAGACCAGCTACTCTCCCTAGGTGGGTGCATTGCTAGAAAATGAACCAACCACAAATGTTAGACTCAGCTGCCTTGGAAAGGCCTAGTCTCCCTGACCACATGAGGCTGTGGAGGGGCATTTAAACAAACCACAACACTTGTTTAAATATCTCATTGTTTCTCTGGTGTGAGAAACTTAAAGTGAAAATAAGAACCAAAAAGTATAATAGATATTGTAAAATAGGAAGAAATTGTTCAAAAGGAAAGGGGAACAGGGAGGGGGCAGGAAGAAAGAGAAAAGAAGGAGCAAAAAAAGGATAAAACAGAAATGAAGCTTTGTATATAAGGTGGAGCAGAGGGGTTGAAGGGAGGGTAGGGGAATGGGAAAAAAGACTAACAAATATATATCATGTACAGGTACAAATTAGCCATGACACATGTGATCATTATGTGTATATAAATTGTAACCATGAGCTTCATTTACAAAACTTTTTAAAAATTAAAAAAAAATGCCTCAAGGCCAAATTGAACTGCCACACTTTATCATATCATGCTGCATTAGAAATTATCTTAAGACTGATATATATGGGAATAAACAAAATATATGTCATCAAAATGGAAGAAAACAGCCTCTTTAACAAATTTTCCAGGGATAACCAGATATCCATATGCAGAAAATCAAGACTAAGGCCTTATCTCTGCCCGTTATGACTTGTATCTAGATGTCCTCCCAAAGCCTCATGCTTGGGTTGAGTTCTCAGAGGTGGCTGAATCTGGGGTTTGTGATGATGGGATTCATTCATGGTGGGATGCTAGGATTAAGGTGTGAGTGCAACCCACCAAGATGGGATCTAAGGGACAGAAAGAGGGTTACTGCTTATAGCTTGTTGCTTGCTGTCTTGCTGCCTTCTGCCTCTTGCCCGCAAAGGAACTTTTTCTTTGTGATATCTCCCTTCCAAGCCACACTGCCTTGCAACCAGCCAGCTATGAAACAGATCCTCTAAAACCAGGAGCAAAATAAAGATTTCTTCCTTTACCTTGGGGTGTTTTCTCATTATTTTAGCAATCAGTATACACCTTGTGTACTAATCAACTCAATGGAGTACTCTTCTGTCATAAAGAAGGATAAATTTAAGTTATTTGTAGGAAAACAAGGAGCTTTGAGACCATAATGATAAGTGAAATAAGTCAGACACACAAACTTACATATCACATGGTCTCTCTGATACGAGAAATGTAAAATATAAATAAAGAACAAAATAAAGGGTAGATAATAGGAAATAGCAAGATAGATCTTTTTCTTATGGGAAGGGGTTCAAGAGATGGAGGGGAGGGGAGTGAGATTAATGAAAACTAAAAGAATTGGGATGTTTTGTGTACATGTATCAATCTCTTTGTGAGGAACTTAATTATTATGTATTGCAAATACGCCCAAAATTTCAAAAGCTAAAGAGTCCAATAGATGGAGGGTGGAAAAGGACAGAACAGAGGAAAGGGGTTAAAAAGAGAATTAAGGTGTGTTATGTATATGCACCACTTCTCATGATGAATATAATCACTTTGCACTGCAAACATGTACTAAAAAAAGATAAAAAATAAGTCAACACAAATGGATAAAAGACTGAAACTCTGAAATTGCTAGCAGAAAACACTTCAAGTCAGGCACAGGAAATAATTTTCTGACTAGAACCCAGGAAATAATATTAAGAATCAATGAATGGAATTGCATAAAATTAAAAAGCTTCCTCACAGCAAGGGAAATAATTAACAGAGTAAAGATGGGAGAAAATATTTTCCAGCGACTCATCAGGTAGGTTAATATCCAGAATACATTAAGAACTCAAAAACAGCACCAAAAGAAAAAAAAAGAAATCAGCCCAAATAACCCAATCAATCAGTAGGCAAATGAATTGAACAGACCCTTCTCAAAAGCGGAAATGAAATGTCAAGAAGCAGGAATTCAACATGGCTGAACAGAGGAGGAACCTCGTTCAGAGCTACTCAGAGAAATTCAGCTAAAACACAGGTAAGTCACTGTTCATGCCAGTATAGTTCATGAACTTAAAATGATTTTTATGTTTTTAAACACATATTTTGCAAATGAAAAAGAAATCAAGAAAAGGAAGAAGCATAACAAACTAGGATGGGGAAAGAGAAGTAAACAGAAGTGTGTGTGTGTTATATACCAATTCTCTATATGAATGTAATTATTATGTGTTGCAGACATGTACTGATGAAATCAGGATTAAAGAATAAATGACTGACTACAATTGTTTTTCACCCTGGGGTTGTCTTTTCACTCTGTGGGTGATTTCTTTTGTTGTGAAAAAGGTTTTTAATAAGGTGAGATCCCACTTGTTGATTCTTTGTAGCATTTCCCTTACAGTGTGAGTTTTGATCATTAAGTCTGCCCGTACTTGTGTCTACCAGATTTTTACCCATTCTCTCTTCCAGTAAATTTAGTGTTTCTGTTTTAATATTTAGATCTTTGATCTACTTCAGCTATAGTCCAGTGCGTGGTGATAGGCATGTCTAGTCTTAGTCTTCAGCATGTGAAAAGCCTGTGTTTTAGCACCATTTAGTAAAGAGGCAGTCTTTCTTCCAGCAAACATGTTTGGCTCCTTGGTAAAACATAATGTGGCTGGGTGTGGACTTATATTTATAACATATAAAGATCTAAAAAAGATCAGGCCCTTTAAATTCAAAGATCCAATCCAAAAATGAGCATCTGAAATGAATATATACTTCTCAGATGAAGAAATCTGAATGACAAATAAATACATGAAAAAGTATTCAGCTTCCTTGGTCATTCATGAGATGCAAATTAAAGCAACACTGAGCTTCCATCTTACCCCAGAAAGAACAACTATCATCAAAAACCAACCAATAACAAATGCTGGAGGGGCTGTGGGGAAAAAGGAACCCTTCACCACTGTTAGTTGGAGTATATACTAGTGCAACCACTGTGGAAATTAATGTGGAGATTCCTCAACAAATTATGATTAGATGTCCTATTTGACCCAGCTATTCCCCCTCTTATGTATTTTCTCAGAAGAACTAAAAAATATAATACCACAATGATATTTGTGCACTCATGTTTATAGCAGCACAATTTGTAAAAGCTAAATCTTGGAAACAACCCAAATGCCCATCAACTGAGAATGGATAAAAAGATATGATATTGATATACAGTATAGTACTACTCAGCCATAAAGAAGGATAAACTTCAGGTTTCTATAGGTAAATGGATGCAACTCTAGATCATATTCATAAGTTTTAAAAAAACAGACCAATATGTGCAAACATATGTGTAAGTATATTTTCTCACTAGTGTGAGAAACCAAACTAGTAAATAATATCCAAAATATACAATACATATTGTGAATTGGAAAGAAAGTTTTCAAAAGAAAAAAAAATATATGGTGGGGGAAAGAGAAAGAAAAGGATAAAAGTATGTATACACAAGATAATATAGTTACCAAGCTAATTTCTCTTAGTTCATTGAAATAAAGGTTTGTGCTAACATTGTTTGGACACGATATCACACCTCTATCTTGTATTCTGAATAACTATTATGAAGACAACAATGCACAGTGTATAAATAATTGCAAGGGTCCTACGAGCCTGTTGTAAAACTGTTTCATTTTTATTTTTACTTTTTTCTCTTGAAAATAAAAAAATTAAAAATAAAGACTAAACAAATGAAAACTAAAAAGAGTATCTTTGACATATGAAAAGCATGATATTCAAATTTGGCATCCACAAAAACTTTCATTTTGGCATAGCCAAGCTTGTTAGCTTAGGGTTCACGGATGCCTGGTACATGGGCAGAGCTGAGTAGTTCCAACAGGGCCTGAAGAAGTTAGAACACTGAGTATTCACACTGTTTCAGAAAAGGTTTGCCCGCCCTTGATCTGGCTTTGGTTTGTAAGTCTCCCATGTTGGTCACTATAGCAAAACAAAAGTGTTACATTGGCTCCTTTATGTATTTATTTTAGTTATGAATGCTACCTTAGTCCTATGGGACTTCTATATGAACACAAACTACACAGCTTATAAACCACAAAATATTCTTTCTCAAAGTTATGAAGGCTGAGAATCCAAATCAGGGAATCTGCAGAGTCTGTGTCTGCAGGTACAAGGCTCACTTCCTCTTCACAGATGGCACCTTTGTGAGCTTACGAGGTAGAAGGTTCAAGGCAGCTCTGTGAGGTATCTTCTATTAGGGGTCAATGCCATTCCTGAAGGCCGCACATTTAAAACCTAATTAATCTCTTCCCAATGACCCTCTCCCCCCACTTACATCATCATAGTGATGATTAGCTTTCGATGTAAGACTTTGGAGGGGCACAAACATTCAGACCCCGGCATTACATAAAAGGGCTGTCTGTGCTGCACGGAGCACAGCCAGATCTCAGCACCGTTCTGTTCTGAGGATCCTCATCTGAGAATAGGGGCCATAATAAATGATACTCCTCTCAAATTATTACCAACGATGACCTCAGAATGCCAGTGAAATGCACGTCAATATTTCAGTTGCAACATGCTCAACAAGAGTGCATTTTGTTCTACACTTCTCTAGATAACTGTTATGCCACTACAGAAAGACTTAATCAGAAGATTGAAATCTGTGACAG
>PVJX010046201.1:0-12393 GCA_004027295.1 Dolichotis patagonum | reverse complement strand
CTGTTACACCCTCAGTTCCTGGAGGGGCAGTGGCTCCCCCACAGCCTCTTGGCTTCCTCACAGGGTCCTAACTCCCCTCTGTGGGCCCCTGGCTCCCTACGTTGTAAGGCGAATGCTGGGTGTGGCCACCCCGGAGCCTGTGGAATCTCAGGCAGGCCAGGGCTCAGTGCTTTGTCCCAGGCAGGTCTCCAGGAGGTTCCCTGCGAGTGAAGGGCCTACAGGTCCCAAAGAGTCAGGCCAGAATGTTGGTTTCTGAAAAGTTCCCGGTCCCTAACAGACCTGGCCAAGATGCCGGTCTCCACAATATTCCCAATCCAAACAGCCCAGGCCACTCTGTGGGTCCGAGACTTTCGGGTCCCCAAGAGACAGGCCGAGATGCTGCTTTCTGCGAGACTTCCTGGGGGTGAAGGGTGGGTCTATGGGCCCAAACAGACCCAGCCCAGATGCCGATCTCCAGGCAGCTCCTTGTGGATGAAGGTTGGGCCTACCAGTCCTAAAGAGTCACGCCGAGATGCAGGTCTGCGCAGACTTTCGATCCAAACAGCCCAGGCCACTCTACGGGTCTGAGACTTTCGGGTTCCAAAGAGACAGGCCGAGATGCTGCTTTCTGGGAGTCTCTGGTGGCTTCTGAAGGACCTGACTCCTAGAGCTCAAAACTCTCAGCTCACATCAGACTCGCAGAACCAGAAACGTCCCAAAGAATAATTTACAAACAAGTATTTCTCAACACAAGATTCTAAATCTTTCTCTTGTAATTTTCAGAATTATACAGAAGAAAACACAATACTCTAGCTGATTGATTCATGAGATTTAAACATGGTAAGTATAGTGGACGTCTTCTCCATCCCATCTTCAATTGCAAACTTAAGAGAAAGAATAACCTTGGAATAACATAAACATTAAAAGTTAAAAATAGCTACTGTGGGCTTTTATAATAGCCTTAGGCTGCAGCAATTTTCATATTATCCCTGTGACTTGTTTATAAGTCAACACACTTTTTCTTGGTTTGGAACCTGGGGTCACAATTTTTCCTAACTGAATGTTGACAGTAAAACAATATGCAAGTGTATTTAACTAGAAACTGAATGAACCTCTAATTAAATACTTTACCAATGAGAAACAATCAATTAACCTTCAACTAAGGACTTTCTATTTTATCAAATCAAATGCTTTGTCTTACTTCATAGAAATCCAACAGGTTGTTTCGTTTTGTTTTGTTTTGTTTTGTTTTCACTTATACCCTCTCAGTGCAGCACTAAAACACTTGTGGGTTGGAACAGTTTCAATTATGAGTATCTGATTGCTTTAACTTCATCTTTTAATACTGTAATCTATGTATTTAATTAATATCTTCATTCCATACTGCCTGCCTGGTCGGTTAATAAGCTTTTGGATTGTTTACATTTAGGGTTACCCTTTCTTATATATTATCTCTCTTTGTTGTAATTTTTTTTTGTTTTTGTATAGAATTCTCAAGTTTTATTTGATAAGCATGATAATTTACAGAAGATTTTCCATTAAACTCTTTAAACCTTACAAGCTCTTTAAAATTTCAAGTGACATTTTGATCATGAATATAAATGATAAACACATATATCTGTTTGATGTCTAGTCTTTCAACCATCAAAGAGTCTTTCAACAAATGAGAGAATTCAGTACAGCTGGAGGATATAAAATCATCATAAAAACTAGAAAATTTTCTATGCACTGACAAAATATGTTTTAAAACCAAATGAGTAAAACAATCCAATTTATAATAGCATATAAAAATACAAGTTTCCCCTAGGAAATATAAACACTATGTACTACATACATGTTCTAGTAAAAATAAGAAGAAATAAACCAAAAAACTTATAAATAAATTTTAGCAGGAAGGTGAAAGACCTGTATATTGAAACCAATAAATCTGTGATGAAAGAAAATGAGAGACACAAGTAAATGGAAAGATCTCTTATAAGAGATTATAGAATTAATATTGCAAAGTTTTCATATTTACTAAAATTATTTATACTCATGAACTCCCTACCAAAATTTCAATTTTTGTTCATAGAAAAATTTTAAAAATCATAACTTCTTATGAAAATAGATAAGACTTCACATAACCAAAATACTGTTTACCAAAAACAACATAACTATAGGTATTATACTACATGATTTCAATTTAGTATACCACAAAGTGACAGCCACTGTAATGGTGCTATACTGACATAAAACCACACAAAACAGTGGAATAGTGTATACTGCCCAGAAATCCATCCACATTTATGCTATCCTTTCTTGATCTTAAACAATGGTGCCAATACCAAACAATAAGGGGGCCAGTTCCTTCAATAAATGAATATGGAAAACTAGATATTCACACTCAGAACAAAGAAATTGTACTATTATAACCAACCATATACAAAAGCAATGCCAAAATTAATTTAAACACTATCTATAAAATCTGAAACTGAAAGACACTTGTTGAAGAAGTCAGTATAAAACATCTGGAGCTGATCTTAAAGAAGATCTTTTTAATATGTTATTGTTTAGATCTAAAATATCCCCTGAACCTCTCATGTATTCAGAGTGGGGCTTTGGGAAGGAGAATGAATCACTTGGGTGCAATTTTCATCAGGTGCTTCATTCACTGACTTCACAGCCTAATGTGCTATTAGGAGATAAGGCCTCTTAACCAGAGTGGTGATTCCCTTTGGTTCTGACCTGGGTAGCCATATTCTTATCTGTAAGTCTTTCTTTGTCTCTGTTCTGGTTGCCATGGCTTGAGGAACTCTCCTTTATTACGTCTTTCTGCAATGTTGTTACTGCCTTGAAGCTGACTAACTGTGTACTAAATTCTCTAAAAACTGTGAGCAAAAATAAACCTCTCCTCCTTTAAGTTGTGGGTATCCTACTGAATGGAAAGTGACTAATTCAGAAAATATATAACAAAAGTGAGGTTGATGATGTAATTGTACATGAGATGTGGTTCAAATATTTATTGAACTAGTTTACTGAAGGAATTTGGTGAGAAACTTGTCTACATTTAATCTGTGTTCACATTGAGATAAAGGTGGTACACTAATTATTTCAGCAGAAAAATTACAAAATAATTTAAAATTCAGGATCCAGCATTAGTACTATTGGCTGTTTCCAATACCCTTATAGTGAATATCAGGTACAAAAGGGAGAGCTGAACCATTTGAAAATTTTCGAGATTGACCAGACGAGTAAGCATCTGTAAAGTTGGGGTCATGGAGCATGAGGCTGTTGAAAAGACTGACGTTTAAAGAAGCTAGGCACTTTGCATTAGTACCATAGGAACTTTGCCTTGAGAACATAGAGGCTTCCAGGGCAGAAAAGGTGAAACACTGCTTTCATAAGAGATTCCCAGGATAAAATTACGTAAGAATTTAGCCCGGAGAGTTTAGCCATCTAGGCACTCAAAAGCCCCTTCAGCCTTGGTTCAAGGGTGCTTGATAACTGCTTGAGGTTCTTATAGTCTTTGAAATCATCTACCTGGTCATAGTTTTATCAGCATAGAGAATGCACAAGTTGTGTGGTCGAAAAGGTTTCCACTTAGACTTAAAAAGAAAGTCTGGGAGGCTAGACCATGGGACCCTGAGAGGGTGATCTATGCAGCGGTAAGAGTGAAGCAAGCTGAGAAGTGCAGTGGAGATCCCAGGAACTTGGACATGCCAGAGATACAGGTTATCTGATTAGGAAAATATTGGGTAGTGAGCAGAGACAGCCCAAGAGACAGCCCATGTGGTTTGCAACCATTAAGGCCATTGAGGCAGGACTGCCCAAGACCTTTGGAGTTCACATCTGGCTACAGTCTGTTCTGGGTACTGGACATAGAGTTTTAGGATTCATTGTTTGCTCTGGTGGCTTTTGTGCTTGCATTGGTTTACTTTCTTTCTATTCTTTCTTTTTCCCTTTTGAAATGGAAATGCTTACCCTGTCCGCTTTATACTTGAGATTATAATGTTTTTATTGTTACAGGCCCTTAAAACTACATGTTTGCCTCAAGTGTTAATGGAAATTTTACCCTTGGGCTTTTACTAATGGCGTTAAGACTTTGGTCATGCTTAGAGATGGAGCAAATGCATTTCGTAAAATAAGACGAGAATGAGCCTGTTGATGACCAAGGTGGGATATTATAATTTATATCTAAAATGTGCCCTAAAAGTTTCATGAATTGAGAGATGGGACGTTTTGAGATGATTAGATCATGGTGGGGGGAGCTCTTTAGTCATCAGCACACACTGGTGAGTTTATAGATCAGGGTGCTGTTAGGAGGTGGAGCTTGGTTCAAAGAGGCAGGTCAATGAAGGGGTGATTTAGAAAGGTATTCTTGTTCCAGACTCCCCCCTTTCACTTCTTCCTGACAGCCTGGGTTTGAGCAGTTTATTTCTGCCAATATGTTTTTGCCTCGGAGTCTTCCAACCATGGACTGAATCTTCTGAATAGACAAACATGTCCTCCATTGTATTAGGGTGTCAAGTATATTGTACTAGGGACAAGCAAGTGACCAGTACAGGAAATAGTCCCTAAATCACAAATTGCAAAAACAAAAATTAATATACAGAAATTCATAAACCTAAAATGCTTTTGCTCAACAAAAGAAACAATAAACAGATTGAAAGTACAACTCATGGGATGGGAGTAGACATTTGAGAATCACAAAGAATTAGAAATTAATACCAAAGATATAAAGCAACTCAACGAATAGCAAGAAAATTACATCTTCTAAAATATTAGTGGGGGAATTGAATTGACATTTCTCAAAGCAATATATACAAATGTTCACAGAATATATAAAAATGTTCAATATTATTAATCATTATGAAAAAATCGAAACCTCTATGAAATAATAGCCCATATATGCTCAAATCTCTATTGCAAATGATGAAAAATAAGTCTTGGTAAATATGTGGAAGTTAGTAAAGAGAATTTATGTACACTGTTTAGAATAATGTAAGGTAGTAGAGCCATTATAGTAAAAAATATGGAGGTTCCTCCAAAAATTAAAAATAAAATTACCACATGAGGCAGTGGTTAGTGGCCTAGTAAATATTCTATAGAAATAAAATGAATATATCCAAAAAGCATTTACACACCCTCAATTATTGTAACCTATTTATAACAGCCAGGACCAAGAATCAAAACAGTTATTCAGTGATGAATGAGAGGATAAATGAATTGTAGTACACATCCACAGTGAAATACTAGTCAGCTTTCAAAAAGAAGGAAGTAAAATAAGAAAAAATGAGAAAACAAGATAACAAAATGCTTCCCAAAACTCTCAGCTTCCACAGAACCAATCTAAGGGGCATAAATGAGAAAGAAAAGCAGAAACAACACACTCATATTGCTTGAAAAGATAATGGAGAGGTTAAAAAATAGATCAAAGAGGTACTCAGTGAGAGGACAGAAAATGCAGCTAAACAGGTAATGGAAGCAACAACCAAAAGTCACTAATAAAAAGATAAGCAAGTTAAACACAATGATACAAAACCTAAACATCTTAGCAAAGAATTAGAGCCCATGAGAAAGTTTTGATCAGAAATTCAGGACTTTGGGGCATAGCTCAGGGGTAGAGCATTTGACTGCAGAAATTCGGGACTTAAAAAATTATACTGAAAGTGTGGGCAGGAGAAGCAGCCAATGTGAGGAGGGATTTTTTTTTTGGACTAAGGATTATGACCTTGACTTGCCAAGCAGGTGCTTATGCTTCTAAATTAAACCCTTAGCCCCTAGAATTTTTGATATAAAAGACAGTGCTAAAATCAAAGTCCACTTAAATTCAAGAGGGAACTTGAAATGGACTCACAGCTGATACATAATGCAATGAGTAATAAGAATTTCTGAAAAATCAAAAGATATGATGAATTTTACAAACAACTTTTCACAGAAATAATGGTAGAAAATTTCCCAAATAAAGGGAAAGAAATAAACATTAGATAAGTGGGGTATATATAATCCCAAGTAGTCAGTAACAAAAGAAAACTTCTTTGTGTCAAATAATATGCAAAGTACAAAAATTCACCACACAGACAAAATATTAAAGATTGTTATAAAAAAGCAATGAATTTCCTAATAGGTAAACCCATTGGAATCATTGGAAACTTCTCAGAACAAACCTTAAAGTCAAGAAGACTTGGAGTAAAATCTTTCAGATTATAAAAGCTTACAACTTCCAACCTCAACTTTAGTGGTTGCAAAGCTTCCTTTAAAATTTATGACAAAGTAAGATAATTTTATGTCACGAGACACATTAAGAAACCAACATTATCACCAAACCAGCATTACGAAAGAAAGAAAGAAAGAAAGAAAGAAAGAAAGAAAGAGAAAGAAAGAAAGAAGAAATTAATTCTCAAATTCTCAAAGATATCCTAGAAAATGACAATGAACACAATGATGCCAATAACTCAAAAAAAGAAATATACCTGGCAAAATAAGCAACTAAACAACAAGAGAAAAATAAGCAAATAAGCAAGATGAAAATTACACAATGACAGGAATAATTCAGTATCACTTAGTAATAACTATCTATGAATTGTCTCACCTTGCCATGAAAAGACATACATTGGTAAAATGGATCAAGAAATAAAGTCAAAAGTTATATGGTAGTCAAGAAACACATTTAATTAAAAAAGAAATTCATGGATTAAAACGCAAAGCCTGAAAAACAATATTTTCTTGCAGCAGGAACAAGATAAAAAAGAGTAGCTACCCTAACAGATAATATGGATTTCAATCCCAAACTGATAAGAATAGACAAAGAAAGTCACAACATGTTGGTTAAATGGAAAATTCACCTGCAAGAAGTAGCAGTGGAAAACCTATCTGCATTAAATGCCAGAGCACCCAATCTGGTGAATGTTGTTAGACATAAAATTATTATAAATATTAATACGACTCTAATGGTTGACTTAAATATCCCATTGTCACAAATACACAGATCAATTAGAAAAAAATCAACAACAAAAATCAAAGTTGAACCAACCTTCAAACAAATGAACTTAATAGTTAACTATATGCTATTTTGCTCAAGAACGAGAATATACTTTCTCATCAGAATCCTATTGAACTTGTTCCAAAATAGATCACATTCTTGCCAAAAAATTTTTATGTGAAAAAAAGAATCAAGATTATATCATGCATTAGATCATAACTCAATGAAACTATAAATTAATGATAAAAGAAAACACAGACATTGTGTAAAAACATTCAAGTTAAACAATATCCACTCAGATAATCAATGGTTCTCAGAAGAAATCAAAGATCAAATGATAAATGCCACACAATGTACTAGAACCTATGGAACACGATGAAAGTAGTCCTAACAGGGTGATTCAGAGATGTGAGTATCCTTCAAGAGCTTGGAAACACAAGTTATTCAAACTTAAGACAGCACACAGAAGAAAATTGATAATTAGAGCACAAATAAATGAAATTGTGACTAAAAAATACAAAATCTATAAGTCAAAGACCTTGCTCTTCAAAAGATTCAAAAGATTAAAAAACAAAGACAAAAAATTAACTAATCCAATCAAAACAAGAAATTTAAAAAAGCCATACCCATCCAATTAGAAATGAAAGCAGCAAAATCACAACGCGTTCCGCTAAAATCCAGAAGATGGATTTTATGGGTAGCTATGTGGAGAACCTGTCTGAATACTAAATAGAAAATTCATAAGAAATGAGTAGATTCTTAGTTATATATGAACCACCAGGGGGAGAACCAAGAAGATACACAAATCCTAAATAATCCAATATTAGGCAATAAAATTGGAGATTTATTTGGAGTTAAAAACTGCCAACAACAAAAAAACAGGTCCTGACATATATACCTCCAAATTCTATGGAAACATTAGAGAAAATCTAATACCAAATTCTTAAATGAAATCAAAATGGAAGCAGTACTCTCAAAATTATTCCTGGAACCAACCAACCATTACCCTGATTGTAAAACCACAAAAGGACCCAACCAATAAAAAGAGCTATAGGCCAATCTCTTTAATGAACACAGATGCAAAAAAATTTAGCGTGATACTGGCACACTGAACGCAGCAAATCACCAAAAAAATCGTACACCATGATGAAGTAGGCTTCATCTAATGGAAGCAGGCATGGTTTAACATAAACAAATCAATTAAGGCAGTTTTAATTACTTTTTTCATTTCTGAGATACAATACCTGACCCTCAAAGTTAAAGGTGGAATTTTTTACTTAGCTCACAGTTTGTAGAAGTTTCAGTTCATAATCAGCTGAGTCCAAGGCAGGGGGATTTCAGACAGGCATTACAGAAAAGAGTTAATGGCACCCACAACGTAGCAAAAACAACAAGGGAAGACCACAGTTCTTTTTCTCGGTTATGTCTTATCCAGTGTTCTTAGGGCCTAGGGTTCTTAGCTGTCATCCTTTAATCTTAGTGCTCTTGGCCAAGCTTTGCTCTGTTAATCAATCCCAGCATCACACATTTTACTTCTTGTTTGTTTGTTTATTTGTTATTGAAAATATTTTACTGCAGACTGAAAAATGAACAGCTTCCATACTGTTCATTGTAAGATATGCTCTATTCACAAGTACAGTGCTGGTCATTTGAGGACATGGATACACACCTCAATTTCTCCTTCAAGCTTCTTCTATTAGAAAGATGCTGTTAACCACAAAGAAACTTCAGAAGTAAAGGAAAAACTATTCCTAATGGATCAAGATTATCTTCCTGCCACCACCACTTTAATATAATCACATGTTTACTGGAACACTATTATTCACACTCTAAGAGTACATTTACTTTCAGCAGTAAGGGTGATTCTTAAAAAAAGAAAATAAAAACTTCAGTGTGGTAAATGTAACATGAATCTCTGCAAGTATTAAGTGTCTGAAATAGGCATCTAATATGGGATTTAATAATATTTTATAAATAATTGTTCCCTTAGCAGTAAATGTAAACACATTCACAGTAAATGTGTACACATTCACAATAGTCCTACAAAATAAATACTATGATTATGCACAGTATGCTATGACAAGCTAGTTTCAAAAAACAAAAGCTCAACATTGTGATAAAAATTCTGATCAGAATAAAATGCAACTCTGAAATTTAAAACATTATTAAAATAACATCACATTTAAAAATCATCCACAGCTTACCCAAGTACTATGACTTTCCAGTTTTGGAACTTATTTTTCTGTTGCAAATTAAAATACAAACATATTGAAAATTGTTAATTTCAGTGATGACGTCAGTTTTGGTCTTATTTTAACATTATTTTCTTTTACAAAAAGTTGCACTATGTGTCCATTAGTGGCCTGATTGGTCTTTGATATTTCATAAATGTATATAAAAGAAATCTCTAAAAGCCAATAGAACTGAAATGGCTGTATTTAAAAGAACCACATATACTGATGCATAGGAGCTTTCACTTGGAAAAAAGGAGTTTTAGAAATGGCACTTACAGTGCGGCGTTGGTGGTATAGTGGTGAGAAATGGCACTTACATTCATTCATATCAAATATTCCCAACTAAGTTTCAAACTCAACAGGTGATGGATAACAGAATTTTATATTTCCTTTGAATTCAAACCTTACCATAACCAAACTTTATAGTACGATTAAAACAAGCCAATGTGTCAAAAAATTTTAAATAAAGTTAACAGTCCCATGAAAGATGAGGATAAAGAATGGGATGACTAGAAGCATCACACATTCTATGTTCAGTCACTTCTGAAAAAGCCCTAACTATTACAGTATGAAGTTTTGGGGGGACATATAAACACCAGCCATGACATTCTATCCCGGACTGGCCACAGACTTATGCACAACCATTTTGCAAAAAGCATTTAGTCAGTCTCTAAGAATTGTCAACATCTTAATAGTTTCAGCATTGTTGAAAGAGTCCAAGCCCAAAGTCTCCTCTGAGTTTTGTGCATCTTTTTCTTTCTTTCTTTCTTTCTTTCTTTCTTTCTTTCTTTCTTTCTTTCTTTCTTTCTTTCCTTTTCTTTCTTTCTTTCTTCTTTCTTTCTTTCTTTCTTTCTTTCTTTCTTTCTTTCTTTCTTTCTTTCTTTCTTTCTTTCTTTCTTTCTTTCTTTTTTTTTTCTTACCAGGACTCAAACTCAGGACATCCCACTTGCCAGGCTGGAATTTGTGCCATTGAGCCATAACCCTAGCCATTCCTCTGAGATTTAAATTAAACTCTTCTCTTTGAGTATCTGTAAACATGAAAAGAAATTTAAACATCTTCAGCATTCAATGGCACAAGATGGACATTTCCATTCCAAAAGGTAAAACAGGGGAACAGCAAGGAATGGAAACAAAGCAAGACCAAAATCCACTGGAGCAAATATTGAATCCCATAGTTTTACTTCCAGCATCCTTGACAATCTGTGACAGACTGTCCACTCCAAAGGGCCTGAGTAGCTCCACTTCTCTGGCATTGCAAGTGGTTGTAACTCTCACGGCTTCCCTCTTGGATGGGCTCTGCTCCCTCCTTGTAGTTTTTCTCAGATGATTCATATTCCTGGTTTCTCCAAACTTCTAGGGTCTCCACACATAGATTTCTATACTGCCCTCTCAGGGACACATTTGTTTGCCATCCAGGCCTTTTTCTAAAATATGGATGGAAGGTTTCCTGCCCTCATAACCCTTGCATTCTGCATGCATCTAAAACCATAATAATCTGTATGTTGCAAATATCTGCTACCAGCTGGATCAGTAGTCGTTTCCTTCTCTCTTGGCTGTCGGAGTTAAGAGCCTATGAACCAAAGCTCAAGAAGCATCCTGAGCTGCTGCCGTTTTGAAACATCACTCTCTGGTCTTTCTTCTCAAAGTGAAGTTTTCCACTTTTGCACTTTTGAGGCTGCAAAGGCTGGAGTCGTACTGGTTCTCATGATGTCCTTGGGCCATCTTTTCTACTCTTCTATTCCTTCTCAGCAAGCAAGATTTCCTGTTCTCTACCTTTGCAGTCTACAGGTTTACTAGAATTTCCATCCTGGCCAAACTCCCAGTGTTTTAAATCACTTTTCTTGGCTCTTGATTCTCAAAATAAATCTGGCTAAATGCCATCAATAGTAGCCATGCCAGTGTCTCCACATTAGACTGCCCTGAATTTCTTCTGCAGGATTAATTAGTCTGCCACTCTTAATCTAAGGCAAAGTCTCTGGACACAAGAAAACTGCAGACAAACTTCTGCCAAGCCTAGACGTGCATCACCTGAGTCCAATAGCTAATGCAGTTTTCCCAGCAGGAACCTTCTGAACCTGGTCTTCATTGGCAGCATTTCTACCATCATTCTGTTTTACTGAGCTCTGACCAGAATATCTCATCAAGCACAGCCGAAGGCATTTCAGCTGTACTTTTTCAGCCCGCATCTCTGAACCTTTCCAAACTCTTCCCACAAGCCGCTTCCAAAGGTTCCTGAGCCCCATGGTCAGGTACAGTCACAGCAACCCCATGTCTCTGGTAGCAATTTCTGTCCTAGTTACTTTTCTCATCGGTGAGACAGAATCTAAGGGTGTTATGCTGATTTCCACTATGTTATGCTAATATATTGGACTTCCTTGTCTAATTCTGAGGATACTTCATGCAGATATCAATTTCCAACCAAACCTTTAGAAGTCATAACTCTGTTTAACACTCGCTTGCTATGTGTGGAGATTAAAGTAACATCCAGCAGATGCAAAGGATTTTATTCTGTCTGGTTTTGTGAATTGGAGTTTCTGTTTGAGTTGCCTCCTTGAATAAAAATTTACTTTATTGATCTGTCACTGACACTGTAGTAACATGATGTGTGAATTTGAAGTCTAAAAGTAGGTGTTAATAATGTTATTTGAAAAGAGTGTAAAATTTATAATACTGTATTGTGTTTACATTTTCTTCATTATGCATGCAAAATATTACTTAGGATAACTGGGTATGGCCAGGTTAGGCCCCTGGGTACCTCTCATGCATCTTAGGGTGATTTCACACACAGGGCACGGTCTTACCGCCTGGGAGCCAAGTTCCAAGTTTTCCATTGCCTGGGATTCCACCAGAGCATGCGGTCAGGGCCTGGGGCTGGATTCCTGGCCCTGCTTGCTACTTGGAGTTTGCTGGGCATCTACTTAGGATAACTTTAAAAAGAATTTCCTCATCCAAGAAAAAAGTTGCTAAATGTTATTATCTATTGGATAGAATAAAAAAACTAGCAATTAAAAATTACCTCATATTAGTGTATAGAAATGCTATTGATTTTTGTGTATTGACTTTGTATCCGGCTACCTTGCTGAATTTGTTAATTATATCTAGGAGTCTTTCAGTAGAGTTTTGGGGGTCTTCTATGTAAAGTATCATGTCATCTGCAAATAATGATAATTTAACTTCCTCTTTTCCTATCTTTACTCCTTTTATTTCTCTTTCCTGTCT
>PVJX010046200.1:0-12392 GCA_004027295.1 Dolichotis patagonum | reverse complement strand
TGGAGCCAGGTTCAAGATGCAGAACCCAAGGGTGTGTAAACTGCAAGCCAAGGGGAGATCTTACAGAGCAGTCACTTTAGATGACTTTAGATGTATTTTAGGAGTTTATTGATGCCATTAAACTGAGACACTCTAAACTTGGATTCTTTGTCAAAAACAGGATGTCCTATGCAAACATACCTTGAATTGAGATGAAAAAGGTAAATTAGAGCAACACAGTAGAGAATGTTGACACAAATGACATTGTAGAAACAAATTGTAAAAAGTAGGACAAAATGAAAAAAACATTGCTTTTTTTAAAAGTAACACACTGTTTTAAGAGAAAATGGTGCAGGCTTTGGGGTGCTTTTCCCTGCCATCTCTCCTCTCTTTCTGTTTCTCCTTCCCTTGGGGTAGTTTGGACCATTCTGTCTTGTTCACCTCTGTTTACATATATTACAAAGTGAGTTAGGGTCGTAATTCTTTTTCTTCTCAATCTATGCATGAACCAACTCTCCTATCAGAAATCTGCATTCTCAACTCAGACTTATTTGCTGGGTATGAAGCCAGATACAGCCTCTGTTTGAGTGTCAAAAACACAAACTAAAATTCTCCTAAATAGAGCATACGCTTTTCCCCAAACCTGTTTCCATTCAGTGTTCCTGTCTCATCACCGATGGTAACCACTTACACAACTGCCCAAGTCACTCCTGATTCCCCATAGCATTCCAGTCCTTCTGTGCTAACTCCTGAACTGCACCTGTTTAATGTGCTCTCGCTTGTCTGTTCCTAGTTCTTCTGCTATAGCTCGCCTCCTCCTCACCTCGGGGAACACTGGTAGTGTCCTCTTTCTCTTGATGCTGTTTTTCTTCTACTCCAGTAGTTTTTCTTCTACTCCAGTCTTCTCTGCTCAACCTTGCTTTTCTGCTTAAACAGCTCCCATGAGTTTCTCCACAGCATGCCTTGTATGCCAGAGAAATTAAGGCTTCTCTCCACCCAGAAGCCATGTCACTGCCTCCTTGGCAGGAAATACAGATTCCTCAGAGCTCCCCTGACCCATTGCATTTGTTCACATGTACATGCATTTCTGCTTGGATCCCTTCTTTTAGATCCTGCTTAGTGAAATTCTATTCATCTCTAAACATACTTTGGTAGACTTTATGTTTTCTGCCTCAGTCTTCATCATGATAATTGTGCAATTACAATATTTTGGTTGCCAACTTTTATTACTTTTCCAGATTCTTAAATTTCTGGTACTGTTCATAGCATATACTTCATCGTACTCAGTGAATCTTTGACCTTATGGTGGTTAAATTAAAGAATGTTTCAAGATACAATTTCATAAGCGAAGCAGAATTAGGACCTTAAAAAGATCATGTTCTAAGGTTCAGAGTTCTGAAAATAACCCTGTTCAGCCAGTTGGCTGCATCAGAAAGCCAACAGCAACCTTGACACACCCCTCATCTCACCTCCTCATCACCAAGGGCAGTTATTGTTACTTTTTAAACAGGTATCTTGGTTACCTTTTTCTCATTGCTGAAACAAAACACCTGACACCCAAAATGAAGGAAGGAAAAGTTTGTTTAGCTCACTGTTTGTGGAGGTTTCAGTCCATAATCAGCTGACTCCAAGGCAGGGTTGCATAGCACTGGGGCAATTATTTAAGGTAGCAGCCAAGCAAAAGGGAGGAAGAGCAAGCCTCTTTTCCTCCCTTATATTGTACAATGGCCACCCTCTGTCTTCCAGGGCAGATGTAGCACTCACAAAATGCCTCTACCTTCCTTTGTACAGGCTGAGGATATTTACAAAGTAAGGATCCTGGCTCTCTGCTGAGTCTCTCAGTAACACTTCTAAACTTAAGTTGACACAATGTAGCAGCCATAATAACACATGAGCTCTTCCAGTTCTTCAATGCATCATTCCATCCTGAGGTACTGTAGTAGAGCTCCTGGACCCCTTTTTAATTTTCACATTGCACACAGTTGGGACCCCTTTTTTGTTTTCACATTGCATTCAAGTTATTTTCAGGATACAAGGCCAGCCTCATATCCTTCCACTGCCAACCCTTCCTCTCTCATCACCACAGAGACACAATCAAAACCCAAGGATTCATGCTTAGCTTTGCTCTTGGGAATAAAGAAATAGAGGTAATCTGGTTTTCCATCACTTGGGTGTATGCACACATAAGAAATGATGGCAAGTATGGAAGATGACACAAAGGAGCAACTGATTATTTGTATTAATCACACGAACTGATGTTCAGAACATAGATCTAGAAAGAAAAATAAAACCTAAAAATTATAGCACAGTGTCATTTTCATGAATTTAAACATACACAGGCAAAATAATTGGCATTGGGAAGGATTTACTGAAACACAGAGATACATTTCTCATTCTTCCCGTCCCCCTTCCTTGCCTCGCTTTTCTCCTTAGCACTTAACATCCAACCAACTTACGCTTTGTTCACCTCATCATTTCTCAACATTCCTTATTACAAATGTAAGCTCCATGAGGGATTTATTTTTATTTTGTTCATAGCGTTTTCCCCCATTCCTAGAGGGATGTGTAGTGCATAGAACCTGCAAGACAGCTATGTGCTTGCTGAATGAATTTCCTTTCACTCCTTTAGCGCATTTGTCTGCATGTACGAGGGCAACAGTAAGATTCAGTGTGGAGATACAAGGGAGTAGATCAGCCACACAACCGGCAGGTGAGGGCAGAGGGAAATCTTTCCCAGGGCCTTTGAAATATGTAGGCTCTAGTCCTTACCTTCCTGTACCCCCAGGTCTTCCCATGCACAGAGGTTCCTGCTGCCCTGGGGTTCCAGTGCTTAGGACTTTTGTTGTTGTTGAAAGAATGTTTGTTGCCCACCCTTGCTCTTCCTCCTAGTTCTTGGTCCCTTTCCATCTTCTCACTCATTATACCTCAGCTCCAGGACCACTAACTCAAGGGCCCTTTCCCAACTGCTGCCAGCTAGAAAACTGCCATGGAATCCCTTGATCCCTCCTTCAGTATGTCTGCAATCTTCCTCTGTAATCATGCATGTGATTTGTCTTGTTTCATTAGTTCCACTCTACCATGCCCTCAGCCAATGCTAGGTTATTTCTTGTTTTGACCATTACTGTATTTCTGCCATCTAACAGTACCTGGCACATAGTAGATGTTCAATCAACATTACTCATCTGAATGAGTGGCTGTGCATGTGTTTCTTTGCACCTCTATGAGAATACAAATGTCCTCCACAGTAAGGGCTTAAATCAAGAAAGCTCTGCCTTTGAAATGTTTAGTCCATTTTAAGGTCAGTCTTCTTACAAGATGGCTTTCATACAGGTCGCATTGTAAATGACATCAAGGTCACACACCTAAATGAATTTCCCGGGAAATTAGTCATCTAATGGAGGCAGAAGACAACAAAGGCATTAAGTTAAAAGGATCCGGTATTAAGATGTCTCCTCACATTACTTGGCCCTTTAAAAAACATTTAATTATGGAAAGGAAAATTAATATTTCCTTTATCTTTCAGCCAGATTCAGCTAACATTTTATAAAAGACATCATAGTTTTCATAATCAGTGTTCTCAAAACTTCTCAGTGTTTCTGTCAGTTTAATTGGAAAAAATGTGAAAGTCTTTGATGACCCAAAGAGTGATTTCCTACACCTAGCAACCAGTGCCCCAGATTGCTGTTTGAGCAAGGAGCTGGATTTTCAAAGCCAGGGAGCTGGGGCTTTGATCATATTGCTGTCCACTGCTCTCCTCATGGCTGCGGTTCTTGTGTAGTCACTTAATTGTAATGTCCTTTCCAAAGCTGAAAGCAAAGAATGAATAAAAGCTGAAAAATTCTGTATGATAGTTTCTTTTTTACCATAATGCTCCTAGCCAAAACACGGGCTTGTTTTTCAATGATATGTTTGATGGGAAGCTTTCTCCAGGTAGGTGACCATCTCAGGCAGGAGACATTCTGCGAGTGGGACGTGTTTCTCTCTGCTCCCTGTGCCTCGCGTGGCTCTGTGCTAATGTGGTTCATCTTGTGCATTTCACTCTGTCCGTGTGTCTCATCCCTTCCCTTTGTGTTATCCTTGGGAAAGTGAGTTCAGGTTTAAAAAAAGAAGAAGAAAAACCCTCAGGTAAAAACAGTACAGTACCTCCACCCCATGTTTCAGCATGAAGGACAAATCAAATGTTCACAAAGGCTTGGTTTCAAAATATCCAAGACAAGAAATCTTCCGGAACGAAGGAAAGGCATTTAATCTTCTCCGAATCAGCGTACAGGAAGAAGAGGGCATGAGAAAAGCAGTGACTTAGCTTCTGAAATCCTGAAGCCAGGTGGGCAGGGAACCATGTATAACAGCTTTGAATCCAGGGGCTGATTCCACTACTCTCTCCTTCCAATCTCGGAGGCTTCAAGAAGTAGGACTCTTGTTGCCTCATTATCTAAAAAGAAAGGCAGCCGTAGAAGATGCACCATTCTCACGCTGTGTAGAAGGCAGCCAGTCCAGCAATCAGCAGATCATTAAGCTTAGTATTTCCTACAGGTACAGTATTAATCCACCCCTTCCTGTAAGTTCTTCAGTCTGTTAACACGGTGTTTATTAAATGTTACGCTGTGTATGTCCATGTGTTTTGGAACCCGTATGTAAGATTGTCCTATGAAATGTATTTGGAACTACTTTCAAACTTTTAGCTAAAAACAAACCAAAGAAAGTTACATTGTGAAGTGTGGATTTGGACTTTACTTTGAAAAAGGCAAGTAATATTGTTTTGCCTTGCTCAAAACATTCAACCATTGAAAATTTACAAAGTTCCAAACTGCTGTGCCATTCTATAAAATCAAAGAGTCTGAATATTCTCCTACACACTGAAATAAAACAGAATTTTTGCAATATCTCAAGTAAACAACTAAATTTTCCTGAGATGACGTAGGCAGAACTTCTAAAATCTGAAACCTTTCATACAAAGCATAGCACATGCTGGTTATCAGAGGGTACGTTTCAGAAAGAAGCCTGAAGAATATTCTTGTGAATAAAAAAATACTAAGAATGATTGTCAAGCTGCCCATATGTTCAAATACTTGGAACCATTAAAAGGAATATTTACAGTTTACTGAAATACACATTTGCTTTACTCTAAAATACAAGCAGGCATTACTTTCAAATATCAATCAGATCCAAGAATTAGACTTTCATCTTTCTATAAAGTATTGCCAGACAGATTTTTTTCTTTTTCTTTTGACAAAGTAAGATATGTACATATATTTTCAAAGTCAAGGAGCACAAAAAGATTTACGTTTAATAACAAGAATGTCCTGTTTTACCAGCCACCAACCCATAGTCACCTTCGTGGTAATCATTTCAACTTCTTTAGCAGTTCATTCTGACATGTAACTATACATTTTAAAATATCTTCATACTACTGTTGGTTGATAAATCAGCTATACATATTACTCTTTGGTTCCTAATCTTAATGAATACTTAGGTCCTGGGTTTATGTACTCGCACACTTCTGCTCATGTGTAATCACAATTTTTGTTCAATATATTCATGATGTATTTGATTACATAAATATTATTCCTACAACAAATGGAATATTATGATTTTCTGTATACTTTCCCATAAATTAGTAATTGCCTGTTTTCAATTTTTTAATTTTCTAATTATGTATTATAAAATTTCACTGTGTACCAACAGTTTTATACAATGCTAATAGCACTGTTTCCTAACAAATACATAAGTCAGTCATTTATTCCCTCTCTTCCATCTGTTGGTTGTTCTTTTGTATAGAATTATGGTTTTATCTCATTGAGACAGTATGTATGTTTTAGAATTTTTTTGGTAATTCTGTGTCAGCTCTGGTGTTCTGATTAATTTTGGTCAATTTAATTAACTCTACTCTATTTATATTCTTTGTTCTAAAATTATGTTGTCATCCTTGATCTGCCATTTTCTCTCTTTTTAAACAAATTTTTATTCATAGTAAAAAATCCATTATTAACATTGTGGTAGAGCTTCAGAAGCAGAATAAAGGATAAAATGTGTTTAATTATCCATATATTTATCTGGGTAAATTTAAAAGATTAAGGTAGTAACATTTCTTAAAGGGGTTGTTGAGATACTTATAAAAAGATATCTATTTTATTGTTCTTTCTAAGAAAAATCCAAGAACAGTATTTTACATGATGAACCACAGGACACTGGTAGGTAAGGTCGGTGTGCTGGGCACCTTAGCTCTCTGCTTAGCAGCTTTGGATCCAGCCCTTGAATTCTGTTGGTAACTGGGTTCCATGCATGTGCAAAGCTCCTATGAAAGAATTGCTCTGGAAATTGGAGGCTCAGAGACAAGGTGTCTCATGGCATCCCCAGACAGGGGCAGCACACAGCGTGGACTTATGCTGTCAATGGGCCGGACTAGCCTGCGTCACTCTCCAAGACCACTCTGATGAAGGATTCCAGAGAGCAAGTGAGGGAGAACCTGAGAGTCAGAAAGGGGAAGTACTTGACGGCCATGGGGGCTCAAGCAAACATGAAGTCCCAAATGACCACTGCTGACCTTACAGATGAGCATTCTTCTGCCCTGAAAGAGTAGAATGGGACAGATCATTGTATTGTTTGATAGCAACACAAATGTTATTAGAAAACCAGTATTTCTGCCTTTATCAAAGTCTTATGTTCAGACCTATTTTATTCATTGTGGCTCTTCTTAGCTCTGGATCTAGATGCTTGTCTCAAAGGCTCAAGGGAGAGATGAAGGGTGGAACAGGAATCATTCTAGTATGCTAGGGAGGTTCCAAAACGCAAACATAGGGAAGCTGTGGAAAGCAAATATGGTACACTTCACAGGCTAAATCATGAATGGCTTTTTAAAATTAGCATTTTCTTATAGCAAGAACTTAATCTGAGGTCAACCTTCTTAATGAATTTTTGTACAAGATATACAAATAATTTAATGAAGGTAAAAATGTGCTTGCAAAGTTTACAAAAGTAGAAATGGATAAGGAAGTGGTAGAAAATTGGATTTTGTTTATTATACAAAAGAATAAGCATGTGGATGCCATACGAATCCATCAATTCCAAACATTGATTTTTATTTTTACTCATCTATATAAGTTATATTTAGTGTTGTTTAAATATAAGATTGTGTCTTAGAAGTGCAATGAAGATACTTTCAGTGTTTGTATCTGCTTTGAAAATTTCCATGTGCAAGTTGTATGGATAATTATACACAGTCTACACTTCAGGCGCAGATCTTTCAGATCCAAATCTGCGAATCCCCTGACTTTCTGACTTCTCCCCTAAGCATTCGCTTGAAAATACTTGAAACTAGTTCATTATCTCTTTCCTGACTCCTGGGATACTGACCTGTCTCCAAGAATCATATTTACTTTCCTGAGCCTGAATCGCGCTTATCAACTTTCATCTTATTTCCCCATTGCTTCAAATCACCACACACTAACCTGGCATGTCTGGTACTTTGATTCTCTTTGTTCAAATGAGAAGCACCACCTGCTAACTGGCTTCCCTGATCTTCTCCCAAGGTGACCCTCGTGGATCTCTCTGTAGCATGAATCCAAGCAATTCACATCCTCGCTTAAAAATCTTTCTAGGCTCCACCAAGCCTTGAGAATAAAGCTCAAATCCTTAGGAAAGTATATTCCACTGCCTGTCTATGCAGTGTCGTTGCTTCCCTACCCCTTTCTCTCCATGTCCTGCATTTAGTTTGCTACATTTCCCTGAATTGGTCAGGTCCTCTTGTAACTCAGTTCCCCTTCTACCTGGATTTTCTCACCACCTTCCCTTCAGCACCTTCCTCTCCTGCCCTAACTGTTTTCCTCATGGGCCCAGCATCTTCTCAAAGCTACTTATTCCTAGCGCCTCTCATTCCATCCATCCCCTCTCACTTCAGCTGTTTATCTCCACAGCCTCTGTGCTGTCCCATTTGCTTCATGTACAGTACAGTACAGTACGTACAGTAACTCTGGGGCTCATTATGATACCTACCGATAAAAGACATTCAGTAAATATGTTTTGTGTTAAGCTTGCTTTCATCCATGAGCAGATTTAGTTAAGAATGAACCACAATTCCCGGAAGGTAGTTAAGTTCACAATTATTCAATATTCAGAAACATTTTTTAGGGTATACTGTTTTCACATTGTAGTAAGGGCACTTAATACAGTGATAATAAAATGAAGAATGTCACATCTTTTTTATTATTAAATAGACTTATGCAATTTTTACCAAAGGAATGATTCTTGTAAGGGGAGAAAAGGGTCTTAGGTATCACAAGGATTCTCGAAATACTGCATTCAAAGTTGTAGAAGAAATCTTGTAAAGATATAGTCAAGCAGAACCAAAATAGCCTGATATTTAACAGTTTTGTTTTCGGCGCCATTGCAGTAAATGTCAATTTAACCATTAAGAGGCCATTTATCTAAGGTCAAGTGCATTCCAGATTAGATAAATTCGAGAGCTATGAGACCATTGGAGTTTCTCAAGAGTCTACCAGTATTTAAACCATTTAATAATATGTGGCTTTTCCTTTTACTTCTCTGGTTTGTTTTGTTTTGTTTTGTTTCATTGGATCACTACTTTCAGTGACATCCTGTGGTATGAAAACTGGGATTTTTTACTCCTCTGACCATGAACTTTCTTAGCCACATTATGCCTGAGACAGAATTTCAAGTTAGTCAGGCCTCAGTGGCACTGGGAACCAAATCTAAAAGTATTCAATGACACCTCTGAGATATGCACTTAATTTACTATTTTTATGTAAGATATTGTTACAGAAATCTTTCATTTATCAAATAACCTAAATCCATGTCATAATACTAAACAAAGATAGTTAAATAATATGTTTCTCATACTAGAGTATGCCTAGGAATTAGTGCTATTGAATAAAGTTTTTGAGTTTTATAAAACCATTTAAAGAGAAACTTTCTCTCTTTCCTCTCCAGTCTTTCAGATATATCTGTCTGGGTACATTCTCTCTACCAGTAATTTAGAGGAAAGTCTACCTTAAGGGTATTACATCCTAAAAATAGGCGTTTTCCCAATATAGCAGTTCTGTACCCCCTTCTTCGACAGGAAATATATTTGTACATGTCTAATATACTGGTGGGCACCCAGATTTCTGCCTGGCACACAGATTAATTAAAATAGACTCTGTGCAATTCTCTGGTTCCCACCTTATCCTCCAGCCTGACTAATTCTTTTGCTATGTGATAGAACCACCCTAACACTGTCGTGTTGCATTAGCTGGGAACCATGCACCCTAGGACACTGGGTCAAAGTCAGAGCTCCTTGGGGACATCTGGATGACCGTCATGGGAGGAAGAAGGACGCTGGTTCATTATCACTCTCACAGGGCTGTCCCAATACATAACTAACTCTCTAAAAGGGATGGTCATCAGATATCCCCTGGCATACTGATCTAAAACTTAAACAAGTGAGAGTCAAGATTCGTAACACCAAGAGCCTTCCTGTCAGAGTGAACCCACAAACAGAGAGCTTCTGTGTAGAGTGGAAGACTGGGATCTTATTCCCAGTTTTGCCCATTTCTAGCTCTACAAGCTTCTGTTGAACTGTTCTTTCTGTGTTTAAGTCTACCTTGTTGAGAAATCCCACGTCACACACAGTTTGCTTCCTTTCCCTCCTAAGTGGAAGCTCCTGGGGCCTGAGGACTAAAGTTCGTCCTCTTGTATCCCCACCACCTACCACCGAGCTGACAGCCAAATCTAAATAAAGCAGATGTGTGCTTTGTGCCCCAGGCAGCATTCCTTTCCTCAAAAACCTTGATTCCTAAGTAAGAGAGAATCGCTCCTCACTCCTCCCACCTCCCTCCTCCCACCTCCCTCCTCCCTCCTCTCTCCTCCCTCCTCCCTCTTTTGCTTGCTTCCTTCCTTCCCCCTTTTTCTTCCTTCCTTTCTTCCTTCCTCCCTTCCTTCCTTCCTTCATAATACACTTACTTTTTGAGTAATCATTTTGATCTAAGAACTGAGGGTTCAATAATGAAGAAGACCAAATTCTTATCCTTATGAAATTTATATCCTTCTAGGGAAAACTCCTATTTTTGATCTTCATTTATGCATCTTTTAAAATCTCAATCCATAATACACCAAGGAAGAGCTAAATTACAAAAGTACAGTGCTGGTCCCTTCCTGTGTGTCAGGAGAAGGCGAACTCTGCCTTCTCACCACACTGGAAAGCATCTTAGTGTCTCTACTCTCCTCTTCCTCCTCTTGGGAGTCAGCACACCCTAGGTGTCCTCTGCTCCCCAAGATGCTTGCTGTCCCAGCCTGTCCCCAGAATGTGACTACTTCACCCCATACTCTTCTGTTTCTTCCTCCCTAGTAAAATTGGGTACCATTCAGTAAACAAAATGGAAACAGTCCTCATGCTAACTAACAATGGAGCTAATATATTCCTTGAATTCTGTGTACAGCTTTCTTTTGAGAAAAGCAGTATTCAATAGGATGAACTTTAGTGCAATATTCCAGGTCAAACACATAGTGGATACTAAGATCTCTGCAACTTATTCTTCAGTCACATGGTAACAGAGTGCAAAACACAGCCACTTCGCTGCTTTAAAAGCAGCAATTAAACTTGTTAGATGAGAGAGTAAACAGAAATCTCAGTATCGATAGTTTAAAAAGAAAGATAATTTCAGAAAACAGTACAATTTCTTGAACCTAATTTTATACTGAAATCAAATACTACTTTAAATTCAGGCACAATTAAATATTTGCCTTTCCACAGGTTATATATAGTTTCACATTAAGGTAATTTGTTTTTACTCTGACTCCAACAGTGCAGTACCAAGTTGGTAGAGGAAAATTATGCAAAATATTGTCCAAAGACTCTAGCCAAATTAAATAGCACAGAGTAGCAGAGTAAGAATTAAATTGTGGCATCCAGGACATTATCTTTAAAAAAAGATAAGCTTATGCCTGAGCCACAGTTTGCCTGCAAGTCAGTGGCAGATTCCAGAGTTCTGATGAGTACTGAGGGGGAACTGAATATGGATTGGGATCTGTGCGGATTAAAGGAAGGGTCTCTGACTGAGTACACACACTCCTCTGCAGTAGGTTAAGCCAGGAGCTAATAAACATTTCAATCATGGTAAAAATGCATTTTCTGAATACCAACTCACTGCAAACCCTTGAGTCTGGTAAAATCTTGGAGAGTTAAAATTGAGAATTTATATCTTTAACAAGAGCAGATGACCAAGACTAAAAATTTCAGAGACGTAGCTTGAACACACTTCTTCTAGAGCAGTGATGGTGAACCTATGGTGCATGTGCTGTGGGGGCACAGATCCCTCTCTGTGAGCTGGAAAGCCAAGTCACCCCATTGTTACCCCAGCATCACCCCAGCAGCTAAGCATTGGATACTATGGTTTCATTGCAGTGTTGGGACTGGGTGATTAGATAAGTGGGGTCTGGGTCGCAGTTTGGGCCCTTGGTCTCTAAAAGGTTCACCATTTGTGCTCTAAAGCTGTAATAACCAAAATACAAATTTTAGTGTAAGGGAGATAGGTAAGTGTGGAGACTCCACAATAAAAGCTTGAATTTTTCCAGTGCCAGTCTGTGAAGAATGCTTCTGCCCACCCCAGTGCCACAGCCACTTGCTTCCATTTTGCATCTAAGACACAGAGCCCCAAGGAAGCCTTCCACATCTATCTAGGAGAGGAACAAGAATCAGTCTCCTGCAAAATCAACACATAGGAGACCTAGAAGGTATACCATGCCGATGCCTGCTTTTCCTTTAACAGGTTCTACAGTGAATAACCTAGCAGTGTCCAGTGTTTCCCAGGTGTGTGCCCTGCTGGAAGATCGTGCTGCCTTCATTCTCCTCCCACTCTGGGCTACTACTGCCAACAGACCCGTGTGTCAGCAGTGAACACCGGTCTGGCTACTTGTAGGTTTTAGTGCTGTCAGTGGCTTCTAACTGCCACAGGAGAAGAAAACCAGAGAACTCTTAGCAAGGCACACAGGGCCTCTGGTGTGCCTCTCACGATGTGTGCGGCCTGCATTTTTACACCTTAGGTCATGTCAGTTTCCTGTGTGCTGATTGCTCAGGGCTCTGAGTTATGGGCCTGAGTTCCATGTCATGAAAATCATGCATATATTCACCCTTCATTGCTTAGACAAGTAATGTTGCATGGTTATATTTCCTTTCTTGTTTGGGTTCCAAGGGCTTGTCTATTCTAAATGCTCTTTTCTATTATCCCTACTTGTGCTTGTTGGATCTTTAATTTTTCCAGTGAGTGGGCCACTGTCTATTATAAGTGCACTGCCTTTCCAGAACCATCTGTCTTCCAGCTCTCCAGGGCTGATGGTTCTCTGAGCTTTCCTTTCTGTTAGAGTTAGCAAATTTGCCCATGGGCCGTGCAGCCCTCTGCATGTCTTGTACATAAAGCTGT
>PVJX010046199.1:0-12392 GCA_004027295.1 Dolichotis patagonum | reverse complement strand
AAAGCATAAATTTCAAAGCTAGGCAACCAGAGATCTTCACTATCTGTCATATTGTCTCTTGTTTTCTTTCAAATGGTTGTCCATATCTTTGCATATGGGGAGCTCATACTAAATAACATAGCCAATCTTTTCACAAGATGTGTAGTTCACTGGCTCCCACTTGCTAAGCAGGGGGGAGGAGGAGACACAGGGCGGGGGACAGGACGACGTGAGATGTCTGATTCGCAGCCCACATGCCGGCAGCATCACAGCTGCCCCCAAGAGAGTGGAGGAGCTCCTTGTTCTCCTGGCACCCCGAGTCAACCACACTGTGCAGGTCCTGACATGCCAGGGTCTCTCTCCTTTGGGCCGCTGATAGTCTGCCATACTCTCAGCCATCCCCCAGAGAGGGGAGGAGCTCCTTGTTCTCCTGGCACCCCGAGTCAACCGCACAGTGCAGGTCCCGAGGTGCCAGGGTCTCCCTCCTTTGGGCTGCTGAAAGTCTGTATATTGCATATTGTTATCTTCAAACTAGTTGTTCCAATTAGAAGATACAGGCATGAAAAATGATCAGTCACATAAAGCACATACTGTTCTTTTTGATGAACTAACAAAGATTGGTAGTATATTTATATATATTCTTTTCCCTCCTTTCTTTTCTCCTTTCCTCTATCCCAGTTGCTCTCTCCCTTTGAGCAGTTTCTTTCCTCTTTGATCAATACAAAAAAAGTCTTTAAAAATCAAACCAAAAAGTCAAAATGATTATTTTCCTGAAAATAAATTTCAAAATACCTACTTTTTAAAAAGTATTTAACTGTCAGACATGTTCAAGGTCAGAGAAATAATTTGTCATCCCTAGTCTGAAAGTAGGCAAAAAAAACTGTGTAAAATAGTTGTATACATTTTACTCTTTGCTTGCAAATATGTTTCTATTGAAGAAAAAACTGTAAATACTTTTAAAAATTAGAAATTAGGAAAATTTGCTCAATTTTAGAATTAAGGCATTTCATTATTTAAAGCCAAGCATCATCCTATTTCTTATAAAATCCTTAATATAAGCACATTGAATAATATGTATAACTTGGCAAAATATTTTAATCTTGACTTAAATATTACAGTATGGAAAATATTTACACATTATAAATTACCTCCAGCACCTTAATGGATGCTGTGATCCCAATACAGTGAAAGGATTGTCCAATACTATTTAGTAAACATACACATGAGGGTAGACAAACCTATTCAGAATACACTCCTTGCATGTTGAATGTTTGAGGGACCAAGAGTACATTACATTATGTAGGATTTGTTTATGAGGTTTATGAGGTAACCCTATCCTAGATTTTCAAGTGTATTTTGAGAATTATTTGTATCAAATTGGAAATACAATTCTCTAATAGTAATAATAATAATGACAATATCTAGGTGGTACGTTTCATAAAGACAATCTGTTTTCTCAATGATTTTTCACTAGCCCAAACAATCATTAATAGAAATAAAAATATATCCACACATGTATACATGCATATATGTATTTTCACACACATGGACACACATAAACATACACATATGTATGTGCATATGCATAAATGTGTATTAGTCTAGTTTCTCTGTGATTAACATAGTTGTTTCCTTACACCCGATCTTCCATCTTGATTTTGTTGTCATTGTCTGCAGAGATTCTTGTTAAACAAGAAGTATTTTGGTACGCTTTAATTTTTAAGATTCATTTTTAGATCACTTTGCTTTTTATGGTACTACTGAGTTTGCAGAGAAGTGGAGTGAGCATGGCATGGTCAATTCATTACAGTCTGCTGTGTTTTAAAGGATGCACCTTCGTGTAGTCATTTACCAGAAAGCACCATCACTGAATCATCTGAATGATTTGTACCAGGTCAAGATAATTCAATTGTTTCCCATTATCATTAATGAGAATCTATTTCCTTAACAGTCAATGATTTATTTTTAAGTCAACAATGGACACAAAGAAGGTTGAATTAAAGCATTAATAGCACAAAGTTGAAATGCATAGATGTGCACCTTCTGATTCATCAGAGTGCTACTAAATTCTTTGGCACAAATATGAATTCTGCATGACTAAAGTATTAATCTTTATTATGGCACATTTTCTTAAGATAGAAATTGTTATTTCATGAAGGACTTTGATTTTGAGAACTCACGACATTTATCAATCAACCCTACTAGACATATGTGTTCTGTTCTTTCTTTATATACAGTAGTTTTTATCTATGCCAAATGAACATTTCCATATACATCTGATTTGTTCTCTACAGCTTCTTCATTGACATATGCCATTCGTGAGTCATTATTTGGATGTCATCATCTGGGAAGGGCTTCAAATGTGAGACTTTTCCCATCCAAATTAATGGTTCTTTAATCTCACAGCACAGTGAGTTTAACTGTGAAATAAATCTCCCTCTTTTTCTTTGTCTACAGAAAAATATTGAGAAAAAAGAATAATACTCACATACTTATATGAAACCACATATATCTTAGATATTGTTAAAGTACTCTTATCAGATTTTGACCGTCTGATTAGATTTATCTTATAGGATTCAAAAGGGAAATAAACCTTGCAAAATATCCCCGGGGAATGTACAAGGCACTGAGTTTATTTTAGCTCTATAAAAAGTTACAGGTAGATAGCAAAATAATCAGAGTTATGAATTACCAATGGAGACACTGAGTATGTGAAATTTGCCCTTGGATATATTTAATGGAAAGTACAGAAATACTGATTATTTCCTGGCCCACTGAAAATGTGTTCCTTTTTCATAGTAACCAAATAGTATAGCTGGTCTTTCCATAGAAGGATTTAGAGTCACTGAACAATTGAGCAAGCTGTAAACATATTTAGATTATAAGATAACACAATTCAGATTATTATCTCTTCTTTGAAATGAGAATGAAACTTCAATGAATATGTTAGGACACTTGTATAGGAATTCTAAAAATCATGCATCAATTTTGACTTCACTATGCATTCATGAACAATCATTGAAAATACTAAGTTAGTGCTAGTACTATAGTTTGTTAAGTGTGAGTCTCTGGTTCTAGCACAACAACGAATTGAATGTACTTTCTGTTTTTAACTGCAAAAGTGATTTTAGAATCACAGAGTATCAGAGTTGGGAAAGAGTCCATCTGAATATCTCTGTCTCATAGATACTGGGAAACAGGCAAAAAATGTTAAAATGGGGAAGGTAACAAGCGATGGAGGATGGCAAAGGAAGGAAGAGAAAAGATTTTAAAAAGTGAAAAGTCCGAAGAAAAGGGAAACAAAGCTTTTATGAATAAGGAGGGGAAGCGGAGTTGAAGGGAGGGAAAGGATTGGGGAAAAAAAGAAGAATCAAACATATCATGTACAGGAACAAATTCCCAATGATGTATGTGATCATTATGTATATATGAAATGGACCAATAAAGTTAATTAGAAAAAAATGGGTATCTCCCTGTTTGGTCTGTGAAAGCAATATCTACATTTATATTTATAGAAATAATTTTCTATATTACTTTAATTCAAAATAACACAAAAACCTCAGTTCATGAACACTTGTGTTTGAACAATTCTGTACACAAACAAAAGCATTCTGCAAAATTTTGTCTCTGTTAACAAACTCTGCATTGGGTGACAAACAGTTCCAAAGCCATCTCCACCAAAATACTAAAGCAAATTAAATTTGTAAACTGAGGTACCACTAAATGCATTAGCTTAAATCATTTTGACTTTTTGAATTTTGTTTTAAAAAGCAAATACCTGTTATGAACCATGATATTGTATTAATCCCTTTAGGAAAATTTCCTAGATTCATTTAGGAAATCCCTCAAATAGACTGCCTACCAACCTATCAGAAATTTTCATTTGGTAAAGATAAGAGGAAGGAGGAGGATAAGTAAAGACCAGACGAAAATAGGAAGTACTCTTTATCTAATTTATGAAGGAGGGTGTAACAATTTAGCCTTGGAGTTATTCTATATTTTCAAGATATAATATTTTCTGTGGCTATTTGAGTTTCACATTTCTATTCTTCTCAGAGGTATTAATTGAAAAAAATGGAAGTTTCTTTTACTATGGTCCAAGATTTTATTAGTAATTAAAGCAAGTTTCAATGCTGAATTAGCGTGGACACTCAAAATAGGTAAGAGGTGATTTCATCCAAAGGAGTTTGGGAATTAGTTAGATTGACTTGATTTAGCTTTACCATCAAGACTAAATGTACAGAAACAATAGAAATGATACAAAAATAACAACTATACATTTTCTGAAAACATTTCTCTAAAAGGAAGAAAATCTCTGAATCTTATTTTACGTATTAAATTAGAACACACTTTCTCCCATATCTGCATCTAGTTATGTATGTATTTCTATTGAATGCTTAAGCCTACATTTATAAGAATAGAAATATTTTTATTGTTTTAGACAGGTTGATTACTGGCCTGGAAATTATATATAATTATTTACCTATGAAGACTAAAAGAAACATTACTTATTTTAAACTCTTCAATAGTGTTTTCCCTAATTTGTAGAACATAAATTATAAGTAAACTATTTAAATTTCAGATTTGGAGAAGTTATTAGATGTTAAATTTATCTTATGCAAGATTCAAGTAATTGGTGAAATTGTAGTGGAAAAGAGAAAACCAATTGCAATCTAAAAGTTAATTTTTTAATTTATTTTTTTCCTATTTACCCTTGAAAGCTTACTGTACTTAGCAGTGGATTACTGAGTTTTATCATAGTTTCACAGAAAATGCTAAATATAAATCTTCTTAATACCACAAATTTCTCTCTTTAGAATCAATGCAATTTAATTTCATTCATTGCATTAACATCTTTTCAGAAGCAAGTATTGATGAAAATTATTGATCTTTTGACAAACTCCATTTCATGGAGTGCACTGATGCGATTTAGTTGTTCAGTCATATTAAGCAGGCCTTCAAATTACTTTTTGTAACCTAAGAGAAATCTAAAATTTGGGTACAATCTTTAGTTATCACTTTTATGAAATGGAAAAAACTAAATTGAGTTTATGTATTGCATGTCATAATCATGGTCATCCAATATAAATAAAGATTGTTCTGTAGTCAGAGTAAGTAAAAGGAAGACTGGTACAAATTGTACACACCAAAATAAAGTGGACAAAAGAAACACACTTAGTACCCACCAGAAAGAGTCCTGGATCCTTTCTACCCTTTGGGAGCAGATACACGTATACCTCTGCAGTTATTTCCTATGTGAATACAGATCCGTTTTTCTTCACATAGTATGGTGTGGCTTGATGCACAGTGGACAAAAATATCATTATTTAAGGTAGTGCTATGGAACATGACAATTAATTACTAGTATGTGATATCTTTATAGGATCAAAAACACAGAGATGTAGATCTCTAGGAGGATAATGATATTAAATGTGGCTAAACTGCTCCTTCCAATACTTTCAGTAGCTCTAGTGAAACTTCCATTTTCAATACAAATTTTAAAATTACCATAAAATTGTCATACATCAGACAGACATATGCCTTTTATCTGCTGCTTTTTCCCATAGACATAAATATCCTCCTTACATATACCAAGATGACCATTTTTGCAGTTAACTCATGTTCTGAGTATCCAGTTAAAAGTGAGTAACTTATTCAACACTACAGAGCCACATGAGCATTCCTTCAGTTCTGCAATATAATCCTTAATTTGAAATGAAGTTCGATTGTTTTAACTACAAAACATAAAGGCGTCTGCACTACATCAAGATCTTTAATGGAAACTAATGGAATTTTTGGCATAAAATAGTAGAATTAATTAGACCCAGAAATGCACACTGTTTAACTGCTAGCCTGCCATTTTACACTGATTGGAAGTCGTACATACTTAACAAAAGACACTGAGTTGACTGCACAAAGGAGTCAAACACACTTTTCACATTCACAGTGTAAGTTATCATCCTCAGCGAACAGATTATTGACTTTTTAAAGGAGATATTATAGAGAGAAATGATTGCTACCAGGATGACTGTTAGAATTATGTATGAGATGAGTAATAACTCTCATTTCTCATCTGCTGAATAAATGGCTTTAATTTTAAAGTACTAGTTAGTATATATGAAATTTCTGCTGAATGAAGCAGAATTATCAAAGCTAACTTTGAAATGGACACTGAAAGGGAAGCATCAAATAAAACCTGCTATATTTACCATTGCATGTTTAGTAGTTATATTTCTTAAGGATGTTTCTAATGTCTTGCTTCTTAAATATTGCTCTGAAAAAGATTACATTTGCCTGTATACACTTTATTGTGGATTTATACTAACAGGATATAGTAAAAGCAGTTTTTGATTCTTGTATAAAAATGATACACATATTGAGATCTGATGATAGTTTATTTAATCTGATGATAAAGAAAGCAATTATATCTGAGTAAACCTAAATGAATATTTTAAAATGTATGGTCTACTTGAACTATTCTCCTATTACCATGTGACTGAACTTTGCCTGATCATTTTAAATACCTGAAAAAAAATTTTTTTCAAAATACAGACTTCCTGCTCATGGAGCTTTTAGATATATCACATTATAGAACTAACATTATGGAACGTCTATCCATCCATACTTAGAACTACCTATCTTGGAGGTAAGAAGATATGATCAGTAGTCAGTTCTGGCCAGTGGGCCACGAGAAAAGATGATACGAGTTTTACAGGATGACATAATTCATTAGGTGAGGAGACTCCACACATCACTTGCCAGGTTCAAACTCTGCAGATCATACGTTCCTGAGAGACCTCGTCATATAAATGTTGTGGTTATTGGTGCTGGTTTATTCTGTGTTTCCCATTATTTTTCCTTCTGAACACTTGGCACATACATACAACTAATTCTATAGCTTGCAGTAGTGTACCTAACTCTTGTTTGTGTACATTAACAGTGAACACAGATGTAGTGTTTCAGTTCCGAAGCACAGCACTACAATTTAAGTGTGAGATTTCAGTTCTGTTACTTATTTAGGATGGTAGGTACCAGTTAGTTTGGATCAGTAAGAAATCTAAATAGGAGATCATAATAATGTACATACGGTAGGAGAAAAAATTGAGCAATTAATTATGCTTTAAAATTCTTTCCTTAGCATTATTGGGGGAAAGGATTTATCCTATACAAATTGTTATAAAATTATAAATATTTATTTTATCAATTCATTGACATTTGATGATTTTTCTATTTTGGTTAATAGACTTAATTATCCCAAATATTACCAGGTTTAGGCAATCAGTCCCTCTCTCACCCTCACTCATCGTTTCTTTCCCTCTCTAATTTTCTGTGTGTGTTCTTTCATCTACAATATTTTTAAATTTTTAATTAATATATACAAGTACGAAATGGTGTATATTAATGGAGTATGATAATACTTCAACACATTACCATTTTAATCAAATAAAACATATCTATATTGTCAAACATTTATCATTTCTTTATAGTGAAAATATTCACAATCCTTCCAACTTTCTGAGATCACAATACTCTCTCTACTGTGTGAAAAATAACACAGTAGAGATTCTTGCTCCTCTGTAACTACAACTTAGTATCTGTGATAAGTCATTCCCATCCTTCCCTAGACCACCTCCCAACTCTCCTCAGTCTCTGGTACCCACGGGACTACTGTTGATTTCTATAGGAAATATTTATTCACATGAGTGATAACCATATGTAATTGTACTTCTCTTTCTGTTCCTGATTTATTTCATTTAACATCCTTTCTCTGTGCAGTTCGGATTCACAGATTCTAGAAAGTACAGTTTAATTTAATAAATAAGAACAGTTCTCCAACATCACAGCTTCAATGTCCTTCTCCATTGGTTGTGAGTCACTGTGTAAAGTACCATCTCCGAGATTAGCGCTTAGGTCCACATTTCTACGGTATTTGAGTAACGGATTTTCACCACGGCAGTGCCATTTGCTTCTCTGAAACCCAGTCAGTGATGTTGACTGCATCCTTATTATTCAGTATTCACAAGAGCAGCAGCAGCGTCACTGTGTGTGTTGGCAAATAATACACTATTTGGTATTTTTCCTCTCCGTAATCAATCTGTGGCTTTTGTGAAAGTGAGTGATCAAAAAAGTAATGACCAAGAAACATGAGAGTGCAGCAAAAAAAAAAAAAAAAAAAAAAAAAGAACGAAAGTGATAGAAATGAACTCTAGAAATGAACTTTTAAATTTCACATAAAGTGATTCCAAAAGAAAGGATCCACCCGGGGAACATAGACTCTGCTGACATTAAGTTGTTTTGAAATTCTGTATCATTGTTTTTGTTCTTTTTTCATTTTAAAATAATAATAATAATAATAATAATAATAATAATAATAAAAGACTCCAAATATGTAAGTCCAGGAACTTAGTGAAGATGAATTTCTTAACATAAATTAGGAAACTGATGTAGGGAAAAGGATGAAGGTGTCCCAGAGGAAGTGCTCTGGCAAAATACTTGACATTAAAAGAATTCTCAGTGACATTTCACGACACTGAAAGTGTGAAGGATAAAAGGTTGGCTGCCGATCCAGTTTTAGAAAAGAGTATGACAGTTCACTAAGGCATAAGTCCTTCGCTTACATCCTCAGCTATGTGACGGGAAGAGAAACGCTCCTCTTTCCATCATTTGCTGTCACATCAATAAACGCAGCAGCAGCACAACACTTAGATCCGGGCTATTTCTAATCTTTTATATTACAGAATTTTAAATAAAAACTATTTTTACTGTTTTTCATTTCTTTATATAGTTATAGTCAACAGTAAGAATTTTTAATGTTTTAAGTGTATAAAGTCAGAGAGATATGATTTTCTTAATTAATACTGGGGTTGATTTAGTAAGCTTACACTGTCATTTTTTACAAGCCTACACTAACAGGTAGGGGAAGACTGCCTGGATGTGGTTAGATGCAGTTCATTAACTGAATGAATGAATGAATGAATGGGAAAATGCCTGGGAGAAAACTTGTTTGTAGTATACGTATACTTTGTTGGTAGTATACGTGCTAGTAGTATATTCAGCATTTTGATCCCAGTTAGGACAAGCTTTCTGTACAAGGAATACACGACTGATCTTCACTGCTCACTTTGACTTTCTGCTTTTAGGGATAATGTCCACTTTCATCTCCTCACAGTTGACATGGGTCTTTTCTTCCCACGTTTTTTCCCTACATTTAAAAAAATGTCTCTGCCTTTGACCAACAGTTTAATTCTTCCTCACATTCAGATTTTTATTTAGGTCTCTTTCTAATTGAGTATCCTATGTCAACTCTTAAAAATTTAAAAGTTTCTGTCTTTCACTTACAGCATTTCATGCAGTTACAAGTTTACATTTAGTCAAACGATTATGTCAGTAATGTCCTTCTTAGCCACTGTTATACATTTTTTCCACAAGTTTCATATCTGATGTGCAAAGTTCACTATATTTTTACTGATTCTAAAAGGTGAGTATGGAAACAATAGGATCTTTTCCCCTAACATTCTTTTAATCATGCGTAACTGTTCCTAGAGAGATGTACTTTCAGCTTAGGAAAGAATTTTATGAGTCACACTGTCTGTATGACCATGTCATGCAGAAATTATTTCTATCCAATTAGAAATCTTATTAATGTTGTAAGGTTGAGGAGTGCTTTACTAAGTGAAATTTTTCTCTTAGGTCTTGTAATGATTGGATTTTGACAAATGACTTTTAATTAAATGTAGGAACATTTTGTCATGTGAAAAATAGAAATGCAGATGTACAGGAAGATAGTGTTAAGATAAAAATAGAAAACACGGTAGGCTGGTGTGCCTAGAAAGGGCAAGAAATTGGTATTTATTATTTCTTATAATTCTCAAAGACTGCACTTTGACACCTCACACATTTCTTTTAGCATTTACCCTATTGATTAATTTTTACCATTATACTTTTGAAGAAAATATAATTTCATGATTACTTGCTAAGGTGACAGAGATGCTATAGTAGGGACTTTATAAGAGATACAAATCCAAGTGTGTTTGACTTGTGCATTATCTCCTCCCTGTCTGTTCCCCAGGCAGAACTGTAAAGGACAGGTACCAAAGTGCGTTAGCCTGCAGTTTTCACATAAAAGCCTTTTCATTGGCATATATCCTCTTATTCTGTGTCAAGGATATTTTCTTGACAAATATATAGCTGTTTAATGTTTACAAACAAATGAGCTTGGGGATATTTATGCATTTGTGAATCTTTCACACCATTGATGCCAGAAACAGCTAGGAACCTTTCCCCCCACGCAGAAATCTTCTTTCAGATCCTTTATTGCTGTTGTTCATCTAAGTGTAGTAAGAAATCCCAACATAAGACTTAACAAGTTTGCCAATTTTTAACTATACAACAAAGTGTTATTAACTACAGGAACCATGCTAATAGCAGATCTCCCAAACTTGCGTATCCTGTATAACCAAAGTTAGTGTGTTTCAACTATCATCTCCAATTTTTCTTCCTCCAGGACTCTGGAAACCACCATACTCTTATAGTATGAGTTTAACTATTTAATATGTCACATATAAGTGAGATTATACATGGTTTATCCTGTGTCTGACATGTTTCACTTGCCATAATGCCCTGCTGGTCTATCCACATTGTTGTAAATGGCATCATTTCCTTCTTTTTTGAGGTTGAATAATGTTCCATCTCATGCATTTACCACATTTTTCAATCTATTCATCTGTTAGTGGACACTTACACTGTTTCTGTGCTTTTGCTATTGCAGTTAACTGTGCAATGCATACAGGATTCTGTTATCTTTTTAAGATCCTGATTTCATTTCCTCTGAATACATAGTTGGCAGAGGGATGTTTGGATCATATGGCAGTTCTAATTTCAGTTCTTTGAAGAAACTCCATACTGTGTCCTACAATGGCCCCACTGACTTACGTTCCCAAAACAATATGGAGAAGTTTCCTTTTGTCTATGTACTCACCAAAACATATCTTTTTGTGAATAGATTTTTCACTTGCTTTTCTCTGTTGAAAACTGATTTTTCACATTTTTAGTATACCTGTTGGGTATTAGTACGTCTTCGTAGAGAAACACTTTTCAGATTCTTTGTGATTTTTTTATTGAATCATTTATTTTCTGGCAAAACTGTTGTATAATTCTTTGAGTATTTCAGATAGTAATCTCTTCTCAGATATATGGTTTGCAAATATTTCCTTTCATGCCATTATTTGCCTTTTCCTTTTGTTGGTGGAAGCTTTTCAGTTTGATGTAGTTTCACATAATTATTTTTACTTGGATTGCCATGATTTAAAAAAATTTTGTTGTCATGAGTTTAAAAAATTGTCTTTGTCAACACCAATTTCCAGGGATTTTTTTTCCTGTGTGTTTTTCCTAAGGGTTTTATGATTCTCTATTTCAAGTGTTATACACTTTTATTCCATTTTTACTTGACTTTTGTGAATGGTGAAAAGTAAGGTTTTAATTTTCATTTTTTTCTTTCCTTTTGCTTATATGAATGTCCATTTTAACCAGCATGATTAATTGAAAGCATCTTCCTTTTCTTACTATTCATGCTTGGTGCCCTTGTTGAAAATTCTTCACTGTATATAGTTATGTTCATAGTTATTCTGTACCCTTTTTCTAAATATATGGTTTCATTCTTGTATCATACCATTTTTTATAACTCTTTATAATTTCAGATAATCCATTGAGAAAATGTGTTGTTAATATATAACATGAAATTGATTCCTATATTATTACATATTCTGCAACTGTACTGAATTTATTAGTTCTCAAGCTTGGTGGATTCTTTAGGGTTTTCTATAGAGAAGATCAGCTTACATATAAGTAGAGAAATATTTTATTACTTATTTTCTGATTTGAATTTTCTAATTGCATATTTGCTGGGATTGCTACTATTGTATTACAAAGAAATAGTAGGAATGAACATTTTTTCTTGCGTGTCATTTTAGAGAAAAAGTTTTAAACTTTTCAGCAGTGGATATGATTACATTGACTTTTTATATATGATTACTATATTGATGTACCTTATTCTATACACATTTATTGAGTTTATTGTAATGATACATCATTGAAGTTCTGCCAAATGGTTTTTGTACATCTTTGGGATGACTATATGATTTTTATCCCTCACTCTGGGATGTGATATATCACTTTTATTTGAATTATGTCAAACTATTGTTGAATTTCCAATAATAAATCTCACTGATAATGATGAATATTCAAGGTATTTTGTTTTGTTTTGTTATTTTGTCTTGTTTCACCTCACTGGAGACTGAACGCAGGGCCCATCCTTGCAAATATCTCTGCTTTAGCTACACACTCAAGGCCTGAATGTGCTACCTTTCAATGTGCTATTGTATTTGCTTGGTTGTTATTTCGCTGAGAGTTTTTTT
>PVJX010046198.1:0-12394 GCA_004027295.1 Dolichotis patagonum | reverse complement strand
TTCCTCATTAAATTATAGGGGTAAAAAATGTCTTCTTAGCAAGATATTCTGAATGCAGAATAAGATGGTGAATGGGAAAGTTCTGTCTTTATGAGTGTGCTCAACTCTTTCATTTCATAAAAGTGGGAAGGAGACTTGGATAGGTGAAAGGATTTTCCCACTGGAAAGTGATGGAGAAAGGATATTTCTTCATCACTGGAAAGTGATGGAGAAAGGATATTTCTTCATCGCTGGCCCATCTGGGCTGGGAGCTTGGTCTTCTTGCCCTCTGCTGTCCCCGGAAACATAGGCCACTAGCAGTAATGGTTGGATTCTAATTCAGGAAAGTGTAATAATAACACCTCAGGTGGGGCTTGTCACTATTTGGACAAACATACTATCTTTATTTTTATTCATTAAAGAAATTAAATTAGGGAAACCAAACAAATAAATGAGCACATTGAATTTCCCGCAGCTATACCTCTCTTCCCAGAGCAAAAACAAATTCTTTCTCCAGAGGAAGGTCAGACAAGGGACATGTGGAAACAAAATGCCCCGGTCCTTCGGTGCCAGACACCTGGACTTGCCATTCTGCTGGGCCGAGAGGTCACTTCACTTCAGTGCCCGACTGCCTGAGAACTTGGTTTCAGGTTGAGGCAGGTTGTGGGCCCCAGAAGGCAGGGGCCATGTCTGATTACCGCCGTATCTACCAAGTTCTCTGGCTCTGCACATACATGCACCCAACTGACATTTAAATAACGAAGGAATGAATGGAGTCATGTTCTTTCTGTTTAAAGATTTGGAGAGACCTCAGAGAAGATGTAAAAGTGGTTCTAAGTCAGGAGGTCAGAAAGGGAACTTGAGTGGCAGGGTCTTTCTAGTCTGGACCTCAGGAATGAGGGAGACAAACAGATACGGAAACTCAGGAGGATGACGCTCCCACAGCAGTTTGGCAGAAATGGTGCATCAGAGTCTCTGTCTACTGAGAGTCTTTCTGGGGTCAGGCTCTGTACTATGTCCCCTGAGTGCCAGTGTGCAGCCATGTACCTGCCATGGTAAAGAAGGATTTGGACTTTGGAATCTCACAGACATGAGCTCAAGCCCCAACTCCAAGATGCATGTCCCTGGGCATGTCATTTCACTTCCGCATTGATTTGTTTTTCTTATTTTGGTTTTTAAAAACAGAGTCTCACTATGTAGTGTAGGCTGGCCTTGAACTCACTATGTAACCCGGGCTGGCCTCGAACTTGTAGTAATCCTCCCGCCTCAGTCTCCTGATTGCTGGAATTACGGGCATGTGCCACCATGCCTGGCTTTGTTTCAGGTTCTTTACCTGAACAGGCGGTACAGACTAGTAAATACCACCTTGGCTGGTAAAGAAGAGTCAACCGTAGGTTCACAAAGCCTGGTAAAGAAACAGCACTTAGGACCTGTTATCTGGCATAAGAACCTTCCTGGGCCTGGGCCTCACCAGAATATGGGCCCATCTCTTCTATCTGCCACTAGCCTGGAAGGGTTTCTTTGAGCTGAGAAAGGAGCAGCTAGGATGGGCATCTCTTCGGTAGGAGCATCAGGTTATTTATGGTTGTTCGGCTATTGTGGTTGCTGTTTCTATTAAGAACATCGGTACTGTGAATAATGTGCTTTTCTCTCAGTGCATGTGAGTGAGAGTGCCTTTGGGGTGGGTAAAAATAAACAAGCAGAAAGGTAAGGGCACCTGGCAGTCACATGAGGACTACAGAGCTGGAGGGTGGCCCTGGGGTGATGCTGGTGATAACCTTCTAGTTGCTAGACTGTGAGATGCTTGGGAGGGTCCCCAGGGGAGAGAGTGGGGCCACTAGAAAACTGGAGTGACTCGGGAAAGGAGGAGAGGAGTATGGGAGATTTGGAGTAGTGTAGTTCTTTAGCATCTGGCGTGGGAATGTTCAAAATTCTAATCACCAGTGTAGTTAAAATGGTAAGCGCAGATGTGTACATGCCTGAGAGTACATCAAACTAGGAGTGGAGGAGCTAGGATGTTGGAAAAGTGAACAGTTAACTTTACAAGATAATACTGAATTGATTTTCAAATAACTTATTCCCAGTGACATTCTCTCTGGCAGTGTGTAACATCTGGTTGGTCTATACCCTTGTCAACACTTGGTAATGTCAGGCTCCTCAATTTTTTTGCCAGTTTTGTGGGGGTAAAATATCTTTATTTTTTAAATTTTATTTAAAAAGAAAACAAAACAAACAAAATAGAAAAAAGGGTAGCAACAATACAAAATTCCAAGGAAAAAAAAGAAAAGAACAAAAAATACTAAGAAATCATTACTTGATAACTTACATACTGTCATCTTGGAAATAGTTGTTCAAGTTACAAAGTTAAAACATACAAAGTACACATTTAAGCAATGAGACTGTCAACAGTTCTACTCCATGATATAACAAAAACAGTAATATGGTCATTCATCTTAGACACTTAAACATACATGCAATTGTATCCTTTAGAGCACTCTCTTTTCCTTTCTTTTTTACAGTAGCAATTACACATTTTGGGTTTTATTACTCCTACAGTTCTTATTACTTTTTACACTAGAGATACAATGTGATATTTATAAATATGATTCTTATTTATTTCACTAATGAGGATAGTCTCAAGTTGTCTCCATTTACCTATGAAGGCCTCAAGATCATCCTTCTTCATAGCTGAGTAATACTCCATTGTATAAAAATACCACATCTTTTTCATCGACTCTGCGGTTGATGGGCATCTTGGTTGTTTCAAACATTTAGCTATTACAAATTGTGCTGCTATGAACATGGGTGCACATATATCACTGTGATATGATCTTTTCAGGTTTTCTGGGAAAATACCCAGGAGGGGTAATAGCTGGGTTGAATGGAGCTTCCAGTCCTAGTCTTCTGAGAATTCTCCATACTGATTTCCACAGGGGTTGTACAAGTCTGCACTCCCCCAACAGTGGAGCAGTGTTCCTTTTTCCTGTGGGGGTAAAATATCTTCTAATAGTTTTCATCTTCATTTTCCTGACTCTTAATGAGGTTGAACATCTTTTTACATATTTAGGGGCCTAGAACTATTTGCTCAAAAGACTTAGGCCCTGTATACATTAGGTATCTGCTGTTTTCTGTGTATCAGTTGTGCCTCAATAAAACTGTTACACAGACACAAGCACAGAGCAAAGTGCCATCATTTTGTTCCTAATACAATGGCTAACACTTAATAGATTCTCAATAATACTGAATTTAATTTTTTTTGTATCAGGAATTGAACTCAGGACCTTGCACTTGCCTGGCAGGCTCTTTGTGCCGCTGATGAATTGAATATGGTGGGGGAAAAAGTCTGTGTTCTTTATACTACAGAGAATGTTTTAGTATATGAGTTGAACAGCAGCTAGGTCAAGCGGTGAGAGTCTGAATCTCAGTATCACCACACTCTTACTCTCTGACCTTAGGCAAGGCATTTACTTTATCTGAGCCTCAGTTTACCACTGGGGACCCAAGGTGGAGAAAACCTTAAACTGCTCCCAGGTATAACACCTAAGCAGTCTGGTGAGATAATAAAAGTCAAGTTCTTTGGGGGTTGAAGAGTTGTGTGCCAGGCAAGGATTAGTGTATCCTCTTTAGAGACGATTTTAAATGGCCTCGGAGCCCAGTGAAGTGTGCACAGCTGGCAGATGGATCTCCTGGAAACAGACAGCAACAGGTCCCAGTCTGGAATGAACCCCCACCTCTAGGCAAATGAACCCTCTCCTCCTCTATCAGCAAACAGACCAAATCCCATTATTTCTGGCATACGCAGGCCTTTGGCCACTACCCCGAATGCCACTGGAAGTCAAAGCTCATGCCCAGGCAGCTCTAAGGCAAAGACAGTGGGCGCCTTGGTGCTGGCTCTCCTCTGTGAGGTCCACTGCAGGCTGCTGGACCAGCAGGCAGCGCTGGGCTTGACTACCCAGGCCAAGATGAAGGATGCCTCTAATCCATAGTGCCTAGCACTTGGGTCTACAGCTCTTTCCTCCATCCCTTCTGATCATATGCTGTACACTTGGTTAGTGGGCAGAGGGCTGGTCTATGGGCACTTCTCAGACAATGTGCTGTGAGACACCACTGTGGATGGTGGTTATGAGGAGGTGGGGAGAGAGAGGACTCTATGGTCAGATGGAAACACTGAGTTAAATTATTTGCACAGCTAACATTTGCCAAATGTGTCAGGCAATGGTCTAAGTATTTTGCAAGCATTACCCTCAGTGAATTCTTGCAATAATCTTGAAACAGGTACCCACTGTCTCCATTTTACAGGTGAGGAAACTAAGGCTTCTCAAGGTTGTCTGCCTCAAGGTCTTTAACTGGTTGATGTCAGTGCCATGATTCAAACCCAGGTAGCCTGTGTGCAGAGCTCCTGCTCTTAGCCAGTGAAATGAACTGGCAGGCATTGGTGGCTGTCAGACTGTGGGGCTCTGGTGACGGGAGATAGAGAGGGATGTCTTTATACTTGTCTTTTTGAAAAACATATACTAGGGATTGAACCAAGGGAGTGTTCAGCTATATCACTAGCCCTTTTTATTTTCTTATTTTTAAATAGAGGTTTGCTAAGTTGCCCAGACTGACCTTAAACTTGTGATCTCCAGCCCCTTGAGTAGCTGGGGTTATAGGCATGTGCCTCGATACCTGGATTATACTTGCTTTTGAGTCAGCTCAGTGTCAAACAGTGTCCTGGCAACTGGTGGAGCATTAGGATGTAGCCAAAGTCTCTGACACTCCCTCTGAGAAAGAACTTCAGGCAGGAGGTAAATGGAGGCACGATGAGGTGTATCTGGGGAGACTGCACTTTCAAGACTGGTCTTTTTCAAGCCGAGAACTAAAGAACCATTGAGAGCTGGGGACAGGGAGCACAGGCAGAGGAAAGCGTGGGCAAGGCTGGAGCTATGGAGGGCACAACAAGCAGGGTGGGACGTGGGAGATGAGGCCAGATGTCACCAGGGACAGTCACCCAAGCCTTGACTTTGAGGCTTCTAGGTGGGACAAGGGAGGGATGAGAATGTCAAGGAAGGACCAACAGAACAGTGGGGCTGTTGGTTGCAACTGGGTACGTGAGAGGAAGAGTCAGCCAGCGAGGGCTGAGTAGCTGGCGAGAAAGAGGTTGTTTTGCATTTCCTTGAATTTGAGGGGGTCACTGCTAAGGCCTCTCCCAGTGCTGACCTTCTCAACTTCCCTGGAAGGAAGGAACATCTTGCTACAGTCCCTCCGCCCCCAAATATTCTGGGCAGGAAGGCGCAGGATCTGTTTTGTCAATGCAGCTTGCAATAAAGAGTCTCATTCAGGGAAGCAAAGGGCTGCTTGACTATTAATAAGCAGGGGCCTCAACCGCAGCCTGCTGGGAGGGCCTTGTGTGTCATCCTGCAAAGGTGAAATGCTTCCTTCTGCCCATCTGAATTTTGCACCCTGTAGAAGGACAATAAGTCAGTTGCTTATTCTCAGGTCAGTCACCCCAAAGCGTTTTCTGGGGCATCTTGGGAGGTGTTTGGGCTAGCCCTGCTGGGGAGGCCAACTTTCCTGCTTTAAGTTGGACACAGCCAGAGGGTGAAGGAACCCAGAGGACCCAGAGCCGAGAAGTAGGCATCCCTGGTGGACGTGGAGGTCTCACTGGGCTTTCATAGCTGCTCTATGGAAAGGTCAGGCCCCACCCAAAAGGGGAATCAGAGTTGGGTGGCTGGAAGATCCTGGGCATCTGTCTAGAGACAGGAGGATGGACGAAGGAACCTATGGTAGGAGCAGAGAGAGCAGCTTGAGCCTGGGGCCCGGGCGAGCCATGGGCATGCCTGGTTAAGAGCCAGGCCACAGTTGAGGGGAGCCTGGGAGTCTAGACTGAGAGGGTGAGGCCTAGGGAAGGCCACAGTCTCTTGCTGCTGTCATCCTGATGTATGACCTCACTACGGCCAGATCACCCATCTGAAGGAGCCTGCAGAGAGGGCAGGTGGGAGCAAGCTAATGGAAACCTGCCTGGCGTCCCGGGCTGTACCAGGGCCAAGTCCTGCCATGCTGGAGGGCCTGTGGCTCTTGCCCAAGTGGGTGCAGGGCTCACAGGCTGGTGTTGTTTCCCACTCTCTCAGGTGGCAGCTTCAGGTGGTGGCCACTTCAAAGAGGCCTCATTTAAAACAGGACCTTGCCTTGAGTTTCCTAAGGGCCCTGACCAGGCTAATGAGATCATTAAGAGATTCCTTGTTAAATGAGTTTAAATAAAGTTTGCCTGTAAGGCCTCTGGCTGAGCTCTGTGTCCGGACTCAGTTTTTTAATGTACGTGTGCTTGCAGCCGTGTATGTACATAGCAGCAAGACGGAGAGGGCAGGGTCTGGTTCAGACGGTTGGGGATCCTGGCCCAGTGCTTTCTGGGAGCGTGATTTTTGGCCGGTTACCTAACCATACCTCTGTGCCTCAGTTTCCTCACCTATAAAAGAAGGCTACTAGCTGTACTGCTGAATTGTATTATAGAGCCCGACCAATGGCTCTCCACTGACCTAAAAAAGTGGTCCAAGTTCATTAGACCCCATGGCTTCCCACCACTCCCATTTTTCACACTTGTCTCTTTGACCCTAGGGACCAGCCCTCTTGATCCAGCCTTCACACATGATGTGGATTCATCTTGGAGTTCTCTTTCTGTCATCTTTCCTTCCTCATTTTTCAGTCTATTAGGTTTCAGCTCGAGTACCCCTTCCTGCAGAGCTCTTGTTGATGCATCATACCAGTTCAGGTCTGTTGCCCATGATGGTGCCCACTGTGTATACAGTAATGTTTGGCCAACTTGCTGGCTTTCTGTGCTTGTTTTTGCCACTCCTCATGGTAACCTCAGGCCCTCATGCTGCTTGGATAGTTTCTTAGTGAGTCTCCATGGTTGATTTCCAGGTCATTCTCTGGTTGAGAATGTGTCTGGGTCTCCTCCTATGAGCTACTTTTTGAAGCTGCTGTTTGCTGCTTCTCACCTTCCTATAGGCCTTGACTCAGAAACACCGTCACAAAGCCTGCACCAGAAACATGGCAGAGGGAAGCCCAGGCCCAGACACCTGAGCCAAGTCTACCTGGACTACATTCCCATTCCCTCATCCACACCATGAGCTTCAACTTCTTGATGTTAACTAAACCTGTTCCAGCTTGGCTGGCTTTGCCTGAGAACTAGATACACATTTCTGGAGCTTTCCAAGTCCCAAATCCCCAGTTGTGGAAGCTCTGCCGGGTGCCCAGACAGATGGATTCCTATGTCCTTGGTGGGCAGTAAGGTGGAGAAACCTAGGAATGCTTGTAGCTCTGTATGAGAAGTCTCCAGCTGTCTGGCCAGCAAGGGTAGGGACATAGCCTTTCTCAAATAGCTTCGGTGAAGAAGGGGAAGAATGAGAGACAGAGTAAGAAAAGTACAGTTGGGGTCAAGGCAATCGGGACCACAGTGACAGCTCTCAGAGTAGGTGGAAACCCACAGCTCGGGATCAAGCGTGTGAACATGGTGACTTCGGCACCAAACCAATGCTATCGGAAAGAGTCTAGTGGCTTAGAGGTGCCACTTGGGTTTAACATGCATCTCCCCAGTGAACAAGCATCTCCTCCCAGGGAGCAACCGTGGGTGCTCACATCCATATCCCTGTGCGGATGTATGTATCTCATCCAGATATCCCAGTGAGGACAGATCCCAAACCCTTTTAGCAGTCAACACCAAATAGAAGGGTCTGCCCCCAGGCACTTGAAATCAATGAGACTAATAAAAACATATCATTTGTTGAGCTCTTAACATGTAGCAGGCTCTGTGCTGAATGCTGTACATCCATCACCTCAAAGACTGTCAGATCCACAAGAGCAGGAAGCCTGTCTGTTCTGTCTCACCGTTGCATCCCCAGGGATGAACAGAAGCCTGACACATAGTAGATGCCTAATACATATTTATTGCATAAACAAATAATCCTGCCTATTATCCTTGTTTTATAGACAAGGAGCTGAGTCTCAAAGGCTGAGTAACTAAGGTTGTGCTGCCAGAGGGATGGGGAGCCCAGATTTAGACTCAGGGAAGACTCAGATTCCTGGACTTAGCTGTGTTTTCTGCTGTCACCGCCATTATCTCAAACTTGCTGTCAAAGTGTCCTGTGAGCCAGCTTCATTGGCATCTCCTGGGGGGACAATGGACTTGCAGAATCTCAGCAGCACCCAGGTCTATTGTATCAGAGCCCACATGATAACAAGGCCGCTAGGTGACTCAGCGGCCCATTAAAATGCAAGAAGCACTGACTCGCCAGCCACCTCACCTCCACAGTCACTCAGGGGCTCTGTGAGCCTCCATCAAACTGCACTTGCCTGTGGGGTCCTTGTCCTCTGCTGAGTGTAATTGCAGTGCTGGCAGCTATGGGCACGACCTTGAAAATTATTACCACTTAAGGATCAAAAGCATATTTTCACCTTTAAATCAGGCATATCCATCTGGTCTGTGCCACCCCCAGGAACATGTTTGTGAGAACAGAGCCAGGGTTTTCTAGCTGGTAGTGGTCTGGTCGCTGGACAGGACTGTCTCCAATGGGGTCTCATCCCCATGGGGACACTTCTGGATTCTTGGCTCTTCTGTATTGTATCATGGAGGCTGTGGATTCTCAGCCCTGGTCTCTGTTTATTATGAACAGAAGATTTAACCCAATAATTATATTCATAAATAATTCCCCAATGATTTAAGAGGCTGTGCTTACTTGGGTTTCGAAGCTTATGGGTTTGGTCTTTCAAAACAGTGTGAAGAACTGCTTGTGTAGCCAAAGGAACAGGGAACATGGTTCATGGTTTACTTTAGCCACGCCTTGCCCTGCCCCCTTCTCTCCCACTCAAGGCTCCCAGGTCCCCAGCCCATTGTCCTGTTGTGCCACTGTGGTTATTTAGTCTGTAGCATCTCCTAATAATGTGTGTGCTGCTCCTGTTCAAGAATTCAAGTTGAGGATTTGCTCCGGATCTGCCTGACTTTTCTACTTACATTTTTATTTCAAGCAACAGTCCTTAATCTCAACCATCCAGAGATTGTATATAACATTTGGTTGGGGGGAAAGTCAGTAATTTTCTCATTCTCAGTGGGGCCTGTGATCCCCAAAATATCCCTGGTTTCTCCTGCTTCTGAACTGTCGGGATCCACATCTGTCTCTCTCATTGTATTCAGATTGGTTGAGCTGGATCTTCTCTGCTAGTCTATGAGTTCTTTGCAAGTGAGGGCAAATGCCAATACCATTCGCAGCGTGAGACTCTTTCCAAAGTGCATTAGCCACTTCCCTCTAACCCACATGAAAGACCTTGGAGAGTTGTATGTTATTTGCAAGTAATGCTTGATGTGTGGGCAATTTCCCAGAACTTTTAAATATGCTATGGTCTGCCTGCCACAGATTGCTACATAGCATGATTATATAGATAGTAAGACAGGAAATAGCCTTAGTTAACATCAAGTCCAACAACCCATTTTACAGATAAGGACACTACGGCCTAGAGAAAAAGTCTCTTGCTCGACGACACACAAAGAATTCCTGTCAAAATTAGGGCTAGAAACTAAGTGTTTCAACTCCCCAGATTTCATGCCTGTCCCCCACAGCCTTTCAGGAGGCCCAGATACAAAAAGATATTCTCAGAAGTATTTATAAGATCAATGAATGAGTACTGGGATGGTCAGAGAGCTAACACAAGCATCAGGCTGCGATAGACTTCTTGCATCTTCTTTAGTTAGCTAAAGTAAGTTAATAGAGTCTTGTTCTCGGCCACGCCAACTCTAGATCAGGTTGATACTGCAATCTGAGCCTGAAAAGGCAGAGAGGGGTTTTCCTCCTTGGAGCTTAAGGTTAAGAAGCATTAATGTGAATCCATTTGACTCCAGTCTCAATTTTTTAGCAATAATACTTACAATCATTTCAATTTACATGCATTCATTTGGCGATTATTTATTGAGTAACGTTTACAAGATGAGCACTGTGCTGGGTGGAAGAGTAAGGTTCAGTGGATACAGATGTGGCTCCTGTTCTGGATCCTCAGTCTGTGAGAGGAAGGTTATGCATTATCCTCACTGGCCATGGAGCTGACTGATGGTACAAACATGGTGGAACCTAGGAAGTCTAAGCTGCTAGGATCACTTCCTTCCCCCGGAGGGTACAATTGCAGTCACTGTTCTTAATGCTAGGACTTGAAGGGATTTAGAGGTCCTGCTCTTTGAACCCTTTATTTCACATGGGGAAACTGAGGCTCAGAGCAGTCAAGAAACTGACCCAAAGAAATCAGAGAGTAAAGGTCTGGCCAGGACCATCACCTGGGACTGAGTTGGTCCTGAGAGTTGGATCAGACAAAGCAGAGAGGAGGGCACTGTGAGCAGGGGTGTGAGAGTGAGGGGGAAGGTGGGGATGCCCTCAGGGTGAGGGAAACAGGGATTCAGGGAGCCCTGGGTACCATAAATTGCAGTGGGGTCAAAGAGGGCTGCCTTGGCTCTGAGGTTATTATCACAGGGAAACTGTCATGGGCTCCAGAAACTGAGCCCAGGCCCAGTCCTCAGGCACCGGGGGCCTGGCAGGAAAATGGAAATGCTGTTGTTGAATTTTTGGAGGACTTTTGTGTATCAAGCATTGGTGTCCATTGCTTCTGACAATGAGGAAATTGTTACCACCCCACCCCTTTAAACCATCTGAGTATCCAATAGTTATTATTTTTAACAGCAATCTCAGCAGCCATTTATTGGAGTGCGAACATGTGCTGACGATAAGAGTTGTGAGCCAGCAAGCAATCGGACACAACTGCTCCTCACAGTGACAGCCACAGCCAGTGTGCGCATGCCGAGTATGGTGGTGAAACTGTCACAGACAGAGACTTGCACAGAGATGGGCCAGCAGGGTGGGATTAGAACTTGGTACCTCTTGTCCTGACACTGTTCTAGCTTTGCAGCCAGCCCCGAAGAAGATGGGCACAGCCTTGAACCTCTGCACAGCCTCTTTCCACATCTGCTCACCCTTCCTGACTCTCTCTGCCCCACGGGCAAACCCAGCACCGCAGGCCCATCTGTGACGTCCCTGTGCTGACACAAGGGCACTTCTGGTGTCTCCACCAGTCTTCTAGTCCCAGGCCTCAAAAGCTTCCAGTCTCTTCCTCTAATCCAGAGGGTCATAAACAGAAGGGAAGGGGCTCCAGGCCTAAATCCAAGGGTCTGGTTTTGCAATACGCAAAGCTCAGAAGTGAAGATAACAACTCATCTGTCTGGATGACTTGTGCATGGCCTGGGAGGCCAGAGTTCAGATTCCCCCACCCAAACAGCAGAGAGGCATTTTACCCGGTGAAGGGACCGGTGACAGTCAAGAACAGCACTGAATAAGACTCACTTAATGGGAAAGATGAAAAGTTCAGTTATATTTTCAACTCTCATACTGTTTCAATTCGATGCTAACGTCTCCTTAATACAGCTCCAAGCCTCGCTAATGTATATGTACACACACACACACACACACACACACACATATACACTAAAAAAAATTTTTTTTTAAAGAGCAAGCCTTGGGCTTGGAGCCTTTGGCAAGCAACAGTATCTAATTAGAATTTAATAGCATTGTTTTTATTGTATTTATTTTTACTTTTAGCTCCTATTTATGGCAGGTGAGACTGGTTTTCCATTTGCAATAATGATTTAAAGTTTCCATTTTAAAGACACTTATTTAAATTAAAAAAGTCTATTTAAAGAAAATCCCTAAATGAATAATAATACAAGTGGAATATAGACATAGCCTAGATGGTAAAGGTAGTGTGGGAAAAAATGAAATTTGGGAAACACTGACATATACGACATGGAACAAAGCAGTCATATATTCTGAGAATCAAGGGCCATTGAATTTTAAAAGCCCAGAATTCTACAACTCCAGAATACACAATCTTAGCACCATAAATCCTAAGACAAATCATTTAATACGTGAGATACTACAAAATGTAGTCTCTTACAGAATATTAGCATGTGGGGGAGGTAGCCTTGAAGCCATATGTCGGCCCAATCTCTTATTTTGATGTGGAAAAATTGGGACCCCAAGACATTAAGGATAGAATGAAATAACATTTGTGAAAGAACCTTTTAAAACACATGTTTTTCAAACATGAGAGATATTTCTAAAGAGTCCCCAAAGTCACAGGACTTCGACTAAGACTTGGGACTGATATCAGCCTTCTTAGCTCCTGTCCCCACATATATGACATCCATGGGCCCACTTGGGTGTGACAGAGCATTTGAAGTTTTGGGGGGCCAGGGCCCAGCCTCTGTGGGAGCAGGGGCATCTGGGAAGAGATGGGAGCAGAGGGAGGGGAGGTGATGGCCACGGGTCCCGGGCAAGGGAACGTGCAATGCTGTGTGAAGCAGACTGGGCCCATTTCATCGTCTCCACTCTCTGAGCTATGGATT
>PVJX010046197.1:0-12395 GCA_004027295.1 Dolichotis patagonum | reverse complement strand
GCTATTTTGGGGATGGCTATCTGTGCCCTCAAATCTAGTACAAGTGGACAAACTGGAACAGAATATAATCCATCAAAACAAACTGGTGAGAATAATGCAGATTTTAGATCCTGATACACTATTAACAATATCCTCTATCTTCCTTTTTTAGACAATTCCTCTCCTTTCATTCCCACAGGGTGCGCTGCACATTTTGGGTCCCACCAACTCCCTCAGTTTTTAGATTGGGGGGGGGAGAATGCTATTTACCTAAGTGGTTTCAAACCATCTCACTCCTGGGCTTGATCTCAAGTTGTATTCCTTTACCTATAAAAGCCTCAAGGTTTTCCTTCCTTATAGCTGAGTAGTTCTCTACTGCACAAAAGTATCATGTCTTTCCAACCTATCTGCAGGTGCTGGTCGAGTTGCTCCTATTTCTCTCTGGTTCTCTGTCACATAGAGCATTGTTTTCTCATATTTGACTTTTAGGACCATAAACCTGCTTTCAGGTTAATTATATTTCCTATACAGAGCATCTCGATGGATCCTATCTCCTGATTTACTCTGCCTCTGTTTTTTTTCGTTCGTGTATCAAGGCCATCTGTGTTAGAGATTATAGCCAACCTTCTCTGCCTCATTTCTGCTATGCTATTTTTCTGCCACTGGTTGTCTACTTTTGTCCTTCATTCCACTGTCTGCCCCCTTCATTGAGGCTTCTCTGCCACTGTTCCTGAAATCCTGGTATTTTTTCTCTCTCTCTCTAAAACATCCTTCAGTATTTTTTGTAGAGTTGGATTGGTGATCACTGATTTCCCCAGTTCCTCTTTGTCATGGAAGCATTTGTTTCTCCATTAATTTTGAGAGACAGTTTTACAGGGTAAAATCTGGGTTAAAGGCTATTTTCTTTCAGGGCTTGGAGTACTTTGCTCCAAGCTCTTCCTGATTTGATGGTTTGCGTTAAGAAGTTGGTCGTGATTTTGATGGGATTTCCTTTATAGGTGATGTGTTTCTTTTCTCTGATGGCTTTTAATATTCTGTTCTTATGATGAATTTCTGGGATCTTGATTATGATATAGCTGGGTGTAGCTCTGTTTTGGTTGTAGGTGGTTGGAATTCTGTATATTTCATACTTCTGAATATCATTTCCTTTTCCTATGCTCAGGAAGTTTTCCTCAATTATTTCTGTGAATAGCTTTTGTATTTCCTTTGTGTTTATTCCTTCTTCACTAACATTTTTTTATTCTTAAGTTATAGATCCTCTTCTCATCTGCTAACCTTTGTATTGTTACTGACTGTTTCATTGTTATTTTTAAGAGATCTTTCCTTTCATGATCAGACATTGCAAACCTATCTTCAAGTTTTGTTACTCTATCTCTAGTTTCTGTCAGGCAATTTTTCCAGCTTTCGATGAAGTTTTTAATTCCCTGGTAATCTCTTTGAATCTGTTTCAGGTATTCTAGGGTTTTCTTTATATTCTTCATCAAATGTTTCTCTCCTTTTTTGTGTTCCTCCATTCTTCCATCTGTGTCTTCCTGAGAGGTGCTTAGCATTTCTTTTATTAATCTTCTTATATCTTACTTTACTTGAATTAATATTTCAGCTTTGAGCTTGTCTATGTCATGAAAATATCTCTATATGTCAGCTGATTCTGTGTCTGATATTGCATTTTGCTGCCCTCAGTCTCTTCTGTATTTACCTCTCCTGGATCAATATGCACTGGGTTGGGAGATGAGGGCTTTTTCTTATTTCTTTCTCTTGTCATGTTTCTGTTTTCTCCCATACAGTTGTATGGTGGAAGTCCCAGCCACTTTCCTTTTGGTTATAGTTCTTTTGAAGTGCACTGGCTAGAGATTTCTGTCCTCTCCAGTTTGCTATTGGTCATTGAGGTACAAGCAGGAGCGGTTTATGCTGGTCCCTCCCTTCTGAGCCAGTCAACCAGTGGGAGCCTTCACCACGTTAGTGTGTGCCATGTGTGCTGAACCAGTTGGGACAACTTCTGGGATAATTTCATTCCTGGCTACTGGGTCCCAGCCAGGGGCATGACCCAGCCCAAGCAGATCCCACCAATCTGCTCTGGGCAGGGAAAACCAACTGAAGTCACTGCCGTTCATTGTTCATGACTGTCCTGCCTGATTTCAATATGCCGTCCAGTCGGTCTCCCCTTTCCCGAGGGAGGGTCTTATTTCAAGCACTCACCATGGGTTAGGGCAGGTCTCCATGCTGGCTCTGTTCTCCATTGGGCTCCCTGACCCCCAACTTCAGCGCGACTGCTGCTCCAGCAGTGAGCATGGCACGCCCTTGAGTCTGGGTGGCTCCAGCGACAGCACCTTGGGCATGAATCTGAGCTGCTCTGATAGTAGCGTCGCGACTTTGACCTGCTCCTTTCTCTATAGTTTCTTCCTGGGTCAAGAAGATCCATAGCCCTCTGTCTGGTCTTCTCCAGGATGTTTTATTCCGGCATCTGAGCTGTATAAGGGAGGCTCTGTATTTTGCTTACTGATCTTCCATGTTTAGCTCCACCAAAACACTAATACTTATTGATACAGTCTAAGTACTTTTTCTAGTATATGTTTGAATTCTACATAATTGAAAGCAACAAGGAACATAAGTGAAATGATTTTTACACCTACATGTGTTCTTATTTATACATATGGTATTAAAAATCATGACCCAGGTACAAAGTGATTATTGCCCATATCAATTGTTTATTTTAAAGAATAAATTATTCTTGAAGGTCAGTATAGCTATTTACGAATTAAAAACTATAATTCAGGCCATGCCTAGAGACCTCCAAGCAGTTAGCAGGGGCCTACATTGAGTTCCTGTAGCTGCACATGTGCAAGTCGATTCCCAGTGCATGGGGGAAGCTTTGGAATGTCGCTCCAGCAGGTAAGACCACGACAGTGTCCCAAATCACTGGAGGATACGTGGGAGGGCCCCTCGGCCCTAACTGGGCCATGTCCAGTGACCTCCAAGTGTCTAGCAGGGGCCTACATTCAGTCCCGGAAAGCACACGTGTGCGAGTCAATTCCCAGTGCATGGGGGAAGCTTTGGAACAACATTTGAAACCCAGAAATATAGGACAATGACAAAATGAAAGAGCAAAATGCAATCTCAAACTTCCAGCCCAACCCAAGCGAGCCTAGGAGACATGGACATAGAAGAAAATGTAAGCCATACATACACCTGAAATTCCTGAAATGATAACAACTGAAGTAAAGAAATAACTCTAGGAAGCTATAAAAGAACTCAGATCAGAAATAATCTCCCAGGTAAATGAAGAAATGATAAATGTAATGAAAGAAATGCTGAACACATCTAAAGAAGACGTAGTTAAAAAATTAGAGGAACAATGCTAAAAGATGGAAAGCCTGAGTGAACAATATAAGAAACAAACAGAATGCATGAAGCACATTGGAAGAGATATACAGGAAATAAAAAATTCCATCAAAAGTTGGTAAAACTGCCTCAATGAAAGTGAAGATAGAATTTCAGACCTCGAAGGCAAGATTGCAGCTAGTGAACAGGAAAAGAAAGATCTTTTGAAACAAGGAACCAGGAAAAAATAATGCAACAGCTGCAAGATGATGCAAAGAAAAACAACATAAGATTGATAGGTATAAATGAAAAAGAAGGTGACAACAAAAATGATATCAAGAGGCTATTTACAGAACTAATAGCTGAAAATTTCCCAAACATGAGAATGGAAACTGACATATGGATTAGTGAAGCATATAGAACTCCAAATAGCCATAACCAAAGTAAAACTACATCCGGACATATAATAATCAACATCCCAGAAATCCAACATAAGACAAGAATATTAAAAGCTGCTAGAGAGAAGAGACAGATCACCTATAAAGGAAAGCCTATCAGAATTACAGCAGATTTCTCAACATAAACAATGAAGTCAAGAAGAGCATGGAGTGAAGTATTTCAGATCCTAAAGGAAAACGCCTTCCAAAACAGACTGATGTACCCTGCAAAAATGTCATTCAAAATGGATGGAGAAATAAGATACTTCCATGAAAAAGAACAGCTGAAGAACTTCATGATCACCAAACCAACCCTGAAAAGAATACTGAACGACATTCTAGATACACACAGGAAAAAACCACTAAGCAAGGAAAACAATTAAACAGACTGGAAAGGTAAAGAATCAACAGCAGAAAGATAACATGTCAACAATAAACCAATATATAACATTTATAATCATTAATGTAAATGGCCTCAATTCACCAATTAAAAGATACAGACTGGCAGAATGGATCAAGAAACAACATCCAACCATATGCTGTATACAACAAACCCATCTAACCCAAAAGGAAACTCATAGACTGAAAGTCAAAGGATGGAAAACAATACTCCATGCAACAGGATTCCCCAAAACATCAGGGGTAGCTATTCTGTTTACAGACAATGTGAACTTCAAACCAAGAATGATCCAAAGAGATAAAGAAAGTCACTCCATACTAGTTAGAGGAAAACTTTAAGAGGAAGAGATAACAATCTTAAATATATATGCACCAAATCCTAGAGCACCCAGCTATACACAGCAAGTATTAACAGAAATGAAAAATCAAATCAGCAATAACAAAATTATAACAGGAGACCTTAACATGCCATTGACACAAAGAAACAAATCAACGAGACAGAAAGTCAGCAAAGGAATAACATAACTGAATCACACTTGTGAACAAATGGACTTGATAGACATATACAGAATGTTCCAACCAACAACGTTAGAATATATATTCTTCTCAGCAGTACATGGGACATTCTCTAAAACAGACCATATACTAGCCCCAGAACATACTTAAGTAAATGCAAAAGAACTGAAAGTATTTCATGCATGTTATTGAATCATAGTGCCATGAAACTAGAAATTAATGACAAAAGATAGGCTGGGGGTTTAGCCTAAGTGCCTGCTTGGCAAATATGAGGTCATGAGTTCAATCCCCAGTACAAAACAAAAATTTAATGACTAAAGAAACTGCAAAAAATCCATGAAAACATGGAAATTGAATAATACACTCTTGAGCAATCAGTAGGTCACAGAGGAAATTAAAGAAGAAATTAAACAATATCTACAAGCAAATGAAAACACTAATACATCTTACGGGAACCTGTGGAATGCAATGAAAACAGTCCTCAGAGGAAAATTTATTGCAGTGAATTCCCAGATCAGGAAAACAGAACGAACACAAATAAGCAACCTGATGCTACAACTCAAACAGCTAGAAAAAGAAGAGCAAGGCAAGCCCAAAGCCAAAAGAAGGGACAAAATTATAAAGATCAGAGCAGAAATCAATGCAATAGAGAATAAGAAAACAATACAAAGAATCAATGAATCAAAGAGTTGGTTCTTTGAAAGAATAAATAAAATTGATAAGCCCCTAGCCAACCTTATTAATAAAAGGAAAGAAAAAAACTCAAATTCATGCAATAAGGAATGAAAAGGGTGAAATCACTACAGACCCTGTGGAAATGAAGATCATCAATACCTATTTAAAAAACCTCTAGTCTCATAGACTTGATAACATAGAGTCATGTCAGAATGCATGATTTCTTCAGGAGACTCAATAACTTACTTTAAAAACTACTTAAATATGAATCAGTGTGTCTCCCTGGGGTTGCCAACTATTTGCTTTGTGAACTTGGCCTCATACATCAAAATCCGCTTTTTTTGAAATGAGATTACTGGAAGCTTTCTTGGCTATAGGGTTGGGAAAATCAAGAGAAGTATATGTAGTTATCTACTTTTTAACCACAGTTGTTGCTGCTAATACTGAATTTTTTGATAAAATAGAAAGTCAATGAATTATTTGGCTATAGTTTGACGTACTTATATATTGAGATCATTGAAAATTTCCTGATGTCTATGATATAATTAATTTGTTTACTACTACTAAGTTTCATAATTTCATTAGTTGAATGTGTTTTTCAAGTAATAAAGATGTTATACGGGATAATTTGATATTCATAATGCTAAGTACTCTTTGATGTGAATGTTGTGAAATAATTTGTAAATTTAGTTCTTGCCACTAGTTTACTGAGAGGCCAAGTTATTTTCTATGATAATACATCTCTGAAGTAGGAAGAGTCCATTTCTTTGGTTCAGAACTTTTCTCTTTTATTAATATCAAACTTTAAGATTATTTATTTTTTGTTATTACTAAAATCATGTTATGTCAGTTGTAAAAAGTATAGAAAATAAAAAAAAAATCCCCACTGAGATTTAAAAGAAGCATGACTGGAAACTTGAGGTCTTTTCTGCTGATCATGAATAGAAGTACTGGTAGAAGGTTCTACTAGATAGGCAGGCTAAGCTCAGTCAGTCTTGGGAAAAGAGGAGAGGCACCGAGAAGTTAATCACTAAAGCTGAAAATATTAGACTGGAAAAGACTCAACAAGCAAGTAAACACATTTGATTTTCTGAACATGACTGAAGAGTGGAGCTCAGCTGTGTTTTACTGGTCCTGAGTCGTTTTCTGGACACCTTTTTTATTATGGTAGTGCCATAATGAATGTTTTCTAAAATCTACATTTAATGAAAGGAAATACCTTGACCCCTCAACTTGTAAATAAGATGTTTTTCTAGAGATAAGTTCATTGTATACTGCAGTTTTTCATTAAACATTTTGTTGAAATTTTAAAAAAGACTTTAATTCAATATCTTGCCAAAGAACATGGAGCCATTTTCTTTTGGGCTTGCCAAGTGTGAAGAGGCACCTTTTTAAAAACCACAAAAAAATGGAGTTCTATAATTTCAAACAGTGGTTGATCTGCTGGCAGAGATCATTCCAACAGCAATCACAAAAGAGTAGAACTAAGACCAGTATATCTAAGCAAAAAGCCAAGGTTTTAGAAGTTTCAAGGTAAAGACGAAGAAAGAAATGGAAATGGGAATTGGAAACACAAATAAAGTTAATGGAGAGTTGCTTTTAAGAGAAGGGAAAGAATCTATGTATATGTAAAACCATGGAATCAATGACATTTAAGCGGGAAACATCAGTTTTAAACAAAAATAAATTTTATTCAAAAATATATGTTTACCTGATCTAGGCTTCAATCCAAAGGGACCATGTGAAAAAGCATCGGTTCTGTCATATTCCTAAAAAGAAAAGAAATAACACTCTTCTTTCAAAATAATCAAGGTACATATACATATCCAAATCAATTTTGAGCTACTTTTTTTTATGATTAGTGGAAAAGAGAATTTCAGTTCAAATTGATAGCATGCCACTTTAAAAAAGTCAACACATAGGTTGGGCGTAGTGGCACACACCTACAATCCCAGCACTTGGGAGGCTGAGGCAAGAGGATAGCTGTGAGTCTGAGGCCATACTGGGCTACATAGTAAGTTTCAGACCAGCCCGAACCTATGTAGCCAATAAATATTTGCTAACTGACCTGACTTTGTCTTTAAATATTTCTCTCTCACAGTATGAAGAAAATGAAAAGATCATTAGCAAAGTATATAAAACAGAGTTTTTTGGGGAAAACCAGACTAAGGTCTCTAAAGTAATGAAGTACAGTATACTATACTTACAGATTTATAAATTTACCAACACTCACCTCTCATCTACTGTTGACTTGATACTTAACATAGTAGATAATCCAAGGCCAATCTAATATTCATATTAAAAGGGGTTATAGAATAATAGATCATGAAACCTTATTATCTTCTATCTGAATGCATATTATTTCAAAGTCCTTTCGTACAGAATGGTGTGCTATGGAAGGTTATGTGTGATATGAAACAAATCTGAACTTGGGAATCAGAAATCTTAGGCTATGTCTTGAGTGCAACATTTAATTTTTCTGCAATTGATTCTTCACTTTTCAAATGGGATTACCGTGAAGATTAAATGAGGTAATTAAATGAAAGTTCTTTGTCAACTGTAAAGTGATACAATAAAGTAATCTTAGCAGCATCTTATTTAATCTGTGATCAACTCTGTTAAATAAGTAGAACCTAGGCTGTAGCCATTGTTCTGCTGCTATTTGTGGATTGGGCTCTTTGGGAAAATTGTTTGTTGCTTCAGCTATAAAATGATACAGATGAAACATTCATGGGATTACTTTTTGGTTCAAATATAAGGGCAAGCAAATTGTTAAAAGTACTACACTAATTTTTTTTACCTTTTTTTTTACATGAAACTGAAGCAATCAGAATTCTAGAGTGTCTGAATCTTCTACTGATTAGCAAGTGATATGCAGTTCAAGTTGGATGCTAGTTGAACAGAAAACACATGCCCATCACCCTATCCACCCACACCCTTACAGTTCCTGTTCATTTTTTGGTTAGTTATACATTATTGTAAAAATTTTTTACTTATCTGCATGCAAGCAAAAGTGTATTATGAAAGTAACAAATTATATGAGAAAATTGGCACTAATACTCTTCTCTGTAAACATAAACCGTAAAATCGTTAAGGAACTAGGCAAACAAGTAGTAGTTACTTATACATTTATACTTACTATAAATTAAAGAGAGGATTTACAGAAATATGTGACCAAGACAAATTTTGAGTTATTTTATTCCCTAAAAGCATGTATAATATTTTTCCTTCCAGATAATTCAGAAAACTCATGCCCATCAAATCTATATAAATGTTTTATAAAGCAAATCATACAAAACAATAGAGAAAGAAACCTGACTCTCTCTCTTTTTTTTTTTTAATTAGCACTGGGGATTGAACTCATGACCACGCACTTGCAAGGCAGGCGCTTATGCCACTGAGCTAAATCCCGAAACAAGAATCCTGACTTTCTAAGAAAGTAATGACATTTAACATATAGTAAAATATTATCTACATAATCAAAGTTATACAGTGAAATTGGGCCATCTGAACATTTAGATAAGCCCTGAATTCACCAAATGAATGCATAATTTATTTACTAATGTGAGTACACTTTATAATATACATAAGATAATCTGAAGTAGAAGAGATACTGCTTAGAATGTTTTATTTTTATTTGTTTATTTTGGTACCAGGGATCGAACTCATGACCTCGCGCTTGCCAGGCACGCGCTTAAGCCACTGAGCTAAATCCCCAGCCCTAGAATGTTTCAAATTTAAATTTTTTGCTATAAAGCCAGAGGTTACATTAAATTAGAAGAATCAGTCATTCAAACTACCAGAGTATTTGATCAATCAAAATTTTACATGTTGCGACTTTCTTATACTGGTTCTCCCCATATGTACTGCTCCCTAAAATGCCAGGAAATGTGTAACCTCCTGTCGATAGGAACAACCCACTACAGGGATGTTTCTCGTGGAAAAAGGAACTTTCTCTTGCATTGCTTTCAGACCTAACTGGTTACAAGAAAAACCAAAGGCCATTGTACAATGCTAAAGTGCCTTTTCAAATTAAAACTTCAAAGCCATTGTTAAGATTCAACATATATTTTAAAATATCTTTGTTCATGAACTTGATTCTTTCTATGATTTTGGTAGCAAACTGAGTTGGACAAGAATCAAATCAAATTCAATGGTCAGATTCACTATTAACCTTCTGGGGAAATTTAATTTGGTTCTCATCCAGTTCGGTTTAGGATCAGAATCATGGAGAGAACTGAATTTGTGAACTAAGGAATCAGTGTATAGATAAATTAGAAAGCAAACATTTAATAGTGCTTTTTTGGGGTGATCTATAGATACTTTCCATCTAAAATCACAAAAAGGGATATTTAACATGAACGTTTACAGAAAAATGGTATCATTAAAATCTTTCATAAAGGTTTGTATACCCTAACCTACCATGGATTCTACAATAGAAGTAAGTAAGTTACCTTGTTAAAAAAAAAGATGAGTGTAGAGAAGAGGCAAGGAAGAACCCTACATAAAACACAGAAGACATATAAAAACGTACAAGACATACAAAACAGAACTTGTACCTCAGATGATACTGGAGATTGTGGTGACATATTAGCATTGTCACTGTCTTGCTAAAATATAAAAATAAAAAAATGAAAGACGAAATTAAAATAGAAAATGATGATTTAGACATATACTGCAAAAGGAAAACTGAAAATCGTTTTCATCAACTACAAAAGAAAGGAATCTAGAATATACTTCTAGCATTCTGGAACTCAAAATGTGATTTGTGAAGCAACAGCATAGGCATCTTGGCCCCAACCAAAAATCATAATCTATATAAGATTTTGAAGTGATCTTTAAGTATTTTAAAGTTTGAGAAATACTGTCTATACACAATGATGATGATGTGTTATAATTTGAGGCAAGTAAGTGAAGATGAAAAAATTCCATCACCCCAATAAGGACTTTTATCAGGAAAATCATGTGAATCAATATAAGCTTAGAAAAAATTAGAATTTACTTGAAAAAACTTAAATGAACCATAATTTTTAATGACTATTCTACTGCCAACTGAATACAAAAATCTTGACAATGGCACACCCTATCAAACATTTATTCATTCGACAAATAATTATTGGCTGCCTACTTACACTATGTAAGATAATGGGAATATTGAAATTTAGTAAAATATCACCCTTTAAGAATCTCAGACCTGAGAGAAAATAGATTCATGTGTACTGATAAAACATTTTCACTCTATGATGGCATATTACGAGGCACAGAAAAAACATTGTTAGAAGATAGAGGAGGTAGCAGGGGAATATGGAAAAAGCAAGTTCCTTAAAGAAGTAAAAACTTAAGTAAAAACTGGGCATAGTAGTGCATGCCTACACTCCCAGTTACTCCAGAGGTTGAAGCAGAAGAATTGCTTGAGCCCAGAAGTTTGAGGGACAGTACAGTTTAAGTGTTTAACAGAAAAAGATGGATATGAGAGGATAATAGCAAAGACACAAAAGCAGTAACTAGAAAGATAAAGACAAAGAGAAAACCTCTGAGTAGTCCTTTTTCTAAAGAGTAAGGTGAGGAAGGGCAACCTGTGAGTTGATGCTGATGTGCTACGCAAGGCTTTGATCACTATATATATATATATATATATATATATATATATAATTTATCTTTTAAGTTATGGGGAGAAATTGAAGATTTCTGAGCAAGTCAATGGCCCAATTATATTTGTGCTTTTTGAAACATTTCTGGCTGCAGTGAGAATGGGCCAGAGAAAGGAAGAAAAGTAAAGAAGCTACTGCAGTAATCCCGGCAAAAAATGATGAGGGCTACCAGGGAAAGGAAGGTGGAGTATGCATGCAAAATATTTTATTTATTTATTTGTTTGTTTGTTTGTTTGTTTTTGGTACCAGGGGTCAAACTCAGAACCTCACGCTTGCCAGGCAGGCGATTACACCGCTGAGCTAAATCCCTAGCCCTTGCAAAATATTTTAATATCAAAAAATATACACATATTTATTAGTACCAGTAAATAAATAAATGAATTGGTAAGTCTTTGTGACAGGTTAGATATTGAGGCAGACAACAAAAATGAGTATAATGGGACAAGAGTAGCAGCCAAGTTGAACACTAGCTTGGTGTTCAGTAAATGTTTTCTATAAAAGCCTTAAGTAAATATTTTTAGTTTTGTGGTCCATATGGTCTCTGTGGCAACTATTCAACTCTGCTATTGCAATGTAAAAGCAGTCATTGGTGTGGCTGTTTCCCAATAAAACTTTGTCAATGAACCCAGCCAGAGGGCTAGATTTGGCCCTGGACCATAGTTCACCAACTCCTACTTTAGTGAGATGATAGACAATGATTCCACCAACACAGGTTTCAACCTTGACTATACATTAAACTTACATAAGAAATTCTAAACAGTTCATTGTCCAGACCACTTGACATTATTCCTGGGTCAACTAAATCTGAGAGTGAGATACAGGCACCAGTATTCTTTAAACCTCACAGGTTATTTTAAAATGCAGCTAAGTTTGTAAAGCACTACACCAACTGAAAAAGTGTGTTTAGAGGCTAAAAATGAGCAAACAAATGAATATACTAAGCCCTAGGTAGGTGCATGAGATATATCCAGCAGAGATTCTAAGCAGGTAGAAGATGGACATAAGATTACAAGGACCTGAGGCTCAGGGGAGAAGCCTGGACTAGAAATAAAATTGAGAGGTAGCAGTAGATACACAAATGTTATTCGCTCAAATCTTGCCAAGCTAACAGTCACCCTAGAGACAACACAGTGGGCCATCATTTGGAGAACACTTACCTTTAAGGGAAAAAATGAGATTTGCAGATCTAATGCAATGGAAAACTAGGGTCAAGTATACAGGAATTGACTGTGCTCACAAACTAGGTAAGGCCTGGCATGGCGACGCACACCTGTAATCTCAGCACTTGGGAGGGTAAGGCAGGAGGATTGCTGTGAGTACAAGGACAGCCTGGGCTACAAAATGAGTTTAATGAACTACATAATGAATGTAGCCTGAACTACATAATTAGACCCTGTCTCAAAAAGACCAAAAAAAAAAC
>PVJX010046196.1:0-12393 GCA_004027295.1 Dolichotis patagonum | reverse complement strand
TTATCTTTCTGCTGTTGTGTCTTTAGCTTTCCATTCTGTTTAATTGTCTGCCTTGCTTGGTGGTTTTCTCCCATGTGTATATAGAATGTCTTTCAGTATTCTTTGTAGGGTTATTTTGGCGTTCATGAAGTTCTGCAGCTGTTCTTTGTCATGGAAGTATCTTATTTCTCCATCCATTTTGAAGGACAGTTTTGCAGGGTATGTCAGTCTGTTTTGGAAGTGGTTTTCCTTAAGGATCTGAAAGACTTCACTCCATGCTTTTCTTGATTTCATTGTTTGTGTTGAGAGGTCTGCCATGATTCTGATGGGTTTTCCTTTATAGGTGATCTCTCTTTTCTCTCTAATAGGTTTTAGTATTCTATTCTTATGTTGGATTTCTGTGATGGTGATTATTATGTGGCTGGGTGTAGTTTCATTTTGGTTATGGCTGTTTGGAGTTCTATATGCTTCACTTATCCAGATGTCTGTGTCTCTTCTCATGTTTGGGAAGTTTTCTGCTATTACTTCTGTAAATATCCTCTTGATATCATTTGGGCTGTCCCCTTCTTTTTCATTTATCCCTATTAATCTTATGTTATTTTTTTGCATCATCTTGCAGGTGTTGAATTGTTATTTCCTGATTCTTTGTTATTTTTAAAAGATCTTGTCTTTCCTGCTTACTGGCTGCAATCTTATCTTTGAGGTCTGAAATTCTGTCTTCACTTTCATTGAGGTGGTTTTTACAGCTTTCAATAGAATTTTTCATTTCCTGTATATCTCTTTGAATCTGAATTATTCATTCTATTTGTTTCTTATATTGTTCTTTCAGGAATTTTATGTGTTTGCTTTGTTCCTCTAATTTTTTAGCTGTGTTTTCACTAGATGCATTCACTATTTCTTTCAGTATTTTTATCAATTCTTCTTTTACCTGGGCAAGTATGTGTGATTTGAATTTCTCCATAGGTTTCCCTATTTGCATATTTATTTCGTTTCATATCATTTCAAACATGTCGGGTGTATGACTTCTTTTTTCTTCTATGTACATAGCTTCTAAGCTTTCTTGGGGAGGGCTAGGGCTTTGAGCCTGTCTTTTGGTCTTTCCTTTTGTCATTTTTCTATATTTCCTTGCTTTGAGCGGTGTTCCAAAGCTTTCTCTGCATGTGTGGTGAATTACCTCTTCCACCCTCTGTTACTGGAGGGGCAGTGGCCCCCCACAGGCTCTTGGCTTCCTCACAGGGTCCTAAGTGCCCTCTGTGGGCTCTTGGCTCCCTAAGTTTTAAGGTGAATGCTGGTTGTGGTCACCCCGGAGCCTGTGGAATCTCAGGCAGAGCAGGCCTCCGTGCTTTGTCCCAGGCAGGACTCCAGGAGGTTCCCTGCAAGTGAAGGGTGGGCCTATAGGACCCAAAGAGTCAGGCCAAAATGCTGGTTTCTGCAAAGTTCCTGGTCCCAAACAGACCTGGCCAAGATGCCAGTCTCCACAATATTCCCAATCCAAACAGCCCAGACCTGTCTGTGGTTCCAGGAGGTTCCCGGTCCCAAAGAGTCAGGCCACGATGCTGGTCTCTGGGAGATTTCCTGGGGGTGAAGTTCGGGGCTACGGGCCCAGACAGACCTGGCCCAGATGCCAGTCTCCAGGAAGTTTCCTGCGGATGAAGGGAGGGCCTACCAGTCCCAAACAGTGGTGCTGAGATGCTGGTCTGCACATACTTTCAATCCAAACAGCCTGGGCCACTCTGCGGGTCCCAGAGGTTCGGGTCCCACAGAGTCAGGCCACGATGCTGGTCTCTGTGAGATTTCCTGGGGGTGAAGGTGGTTTCTCATTATTTTTAAGAGATCTTTCCTTTCATGATTGCTATCTGGGATCCTGTTGTCACAGTCTGAAAGTCTATCTTCAGTCTCTTTCAAGTGGTGTTACCAGCTTTTGATCAACTTTTTAATTTCCTGAATATCTCTTTGAATTTTTTTCATGTGTTGTAATTCCTTTCTATATTGTTCATTCAAGATTTCAATCATTATCCTATGTTCCTTTTTTCTTATCTAGGTCTTCTTTGGATATGCTTAGCAATTTTTCCATTATTTTTGTGATTTCTTCTTTTACCTGAGACATTATTTCTGATCTGATTACTTTTACAGTCTCATGAAGTTGTTTCTTTAATTTTTTTGCTACCCTTTCAGAAATTTCAGGTGTGTAGCTTCCACTTTTCCCATGACTATATCTCCCAGACCTGTTCTGTGTGGGCTGGAGGTCTGAGATTGCCTGCATCTTGACATTTTCCTGGGTTCCTCCCTCTTGTGAGGTCCCAGCCATTTCCCACATTGGTTGCCCCTCCATGTTGTAGCTGAATGTGACAGGCACATGGGTTTCTGTGAACCAAGGTTCCCAGGGAAGTACCAAGGAATGAGGATGGATTCTCCAGATTTGTCCAGGCACACTACAGTTTCCTCAACGGCCAGGGGTGCATGGTGGCAGGACAATTTATTCTCTCAGCCTGTGTGTCTATACCAGGATTCCCTTGATTGTGGAAGGTATACAGGAGCAGGCTTGTTTCATTCTCCCAGTGCACACTGGCTGCATGAAGGAAGTAAGGGACTCCAATTGTGGTAGCAGGCACATAAGAGCATATCTGGCTGTGTCTTCCTGCTCATGCTGCCCTCAGGCAGCAAGCCTTCCAATGGTGGTAGTAGGAACACAGGGGCAGATCTCATTTTGTCTCCCTCTCCATACTGGTACTCACAGAAAGCAAGCCTTCCTATGGCAGTGGCAGCATGCAAGAGGGGATTGGCTATATCTCCATGCTTTCTCTGGCTTCCTGCCTAAATATACATTTTAATATTCCTATAAACTAGTCATTATCATGAGGATATAAAAATGTAAAAGAATGCATTGTGTCTCCCTCCTGAAATAATAGGCTCATCACCAGGGGAAGTTTCTAGAAAGCTTTTAAAGGTGAAAAGTGCATGTAACTGTGCTATACTAGAATAAAAAACAGAAGGTGAAAAATGCAGACACTTCAATTCATATGCCATGAGTCCATTTATATGAAAGTCACTGGAGGGTGAAATTGAATAATAGCAAGTTTTTCTCCACCAAGGGTGGGCAATGGTTGTAAGATACAGGGGAGAAATTTCTGCAGTAGTAAGAATTTTAAAAATCTGGTAGATGACACTTATGTCCATACTCATTAAGCTACTGTTTAAGATTAGTGTACACCTCATATTTGATTTTAAGATTTCTTTCAATTTGAACAACACAATTGTACTTTTAACTTTACATCAATGATATTTGGTGCATTATTCTTAATGTCATATCTTATAAAGCTTCAGTCTACCACAGCAAAAGAATTATTAAACCATAATTATGTCTATATTAATAGGTGTACTGGCAAAATTTCTTTGTGCTGCACAAATCTGATGTTTTAAAGAGAGCATATTTTTCCACTTTTGTCAGTGTAGTATAGCAATAACAGCAAAACAGGTAAGAAACCAATACAATTCTTGTAATTAATTTATTTTAAAAATAGTACACGGTATGTTGGGTCTTAGCTAGTCACTGTTTCCTCTGGAGATGATCTATTTGCAGTATGGAAGACTAGAGTGGATTATGGTCATAATAAACAGCCTTATTCAGTGACATCAGGGCTCAAATAATTTAGCCATGACTCCAAAGCAGTCACTTGGAATTAGGTACTGACTTGTGAATGTCTAACTATTGTTTAGATAATTCTGACTTGGTGGGCCACATCTGTGAGGACACAACATACCTGCCCCACCTGCTATGTCACAACTTACTCACTGCAGAACATTAGCCAGGGCTATGTGCATATACTCAGCTATTCTCACTCCCACAATCTCACACCCCATTCACTTCACCTCATTTAAACCCATTCCACCAACACCCTCGAGCCCTTTCCATAAATGATCCAGTTGACTGTCCTTTGTAGTTACTCCAGGAGCTCCTGCATGGAACTCCAAATTCAGGCTGCCTGTGTTCTTTACTGTGAATTCATCATTTGCATACCATTTCTGTCTCTGTCTCTGTCTCTGTCTCTGTCTCTCTCTCTCTGTAAATTTATTTTTCTAAGACTTCCATTTGCTTATCACCTTACTCCTAAATTCTGTGTAGGATAATCTGAAGTATTCCACATCTTTGAGCTCATGAACTGTCTGAGAAACAGCTGAGTTACCCCCACCTAATTTGATCTACCATCTGTGAATGATTTTTAGTAACCTCTCAAGGATAAGTAGGTACACTCAAATTTAAGAAGCATTGAACAAACCACTTTCCACTTTGGTCACTGACCTTGGCCTTTGAACTGAAGAGAGACTTTGGGAATAGTTGCAAGGGCAGGTGGGAGCTGACGAATGATGGTCTCCCCTTTCCATTTATTAATTCATACCCATGTTTTGTCTCTAGCCAAGGAGAGCGATTCCAGATAGGCACAGATTGGATCTGCTTGGGATTCCCCTTGGAGTTAATCAGCAAAAGAATCTCAATCACCCAGTTGGTTCCTGGATAAGGAAGGAAAAATGGGCCTACTCACTTGAATTTGAATTGTGATTATTTCATCATAAATTACAATAAGATACACATAAGTAATATTTATCATAATGATGATTTTTCAGCCTATTTCCTGGTAGTTCTAGTAATGTTGATTATATTCATACATGAATATATTTATTTCATGTATGAGTATGGTCTGAAATTGTATCCATTTACTCAGAAAAGTCCAATTTGTCCTTCTAAGATAACAATATGCACTGTATTTAACTATTGTTATTTTCCTATTATTTTGTTACAAAATTTTGTTTCATTCTTTTTTCCATATTAAAAATAGTATTCCCTATTACTCAGCTATAATAAAGAATGATCTTGAGGCCTTCATAGGTAAATGGAGGCAACTTGAGTCTATCCTCATTAGTGAAATAAATAAGAATCATATTTATAAATATCACATTGTGACTCTAGTGTAAAAAGTAATAAGAACTGTAGGAGTAATAAAACCCAAAATGTGTAATTGCTACTGTAAAAAAGAGAGGAAAAGAAGGTGCTTTAAAAGATATAACTGCATGTATGTTTAGGTGTGTAAGATGGAAGACCTTTTGTTAGATCCTTGAGCAGAACTGTTTGCAGTCTCACTGTTTGAATGTCTAATTTGTGTGCTTTAATTTTGTAACTTGAGCAACTATTTCCAAGATGACAGTATGTAAGTTATCAAGTAGTGATTTCTTAGTGTTTTTTTGTTCTTTTCTTTTTTCCTTTGGAATTCTGTATTGTTGCTACCATTTTTTCTGTTTTTTTTCTTTTAAATAAAATTTTAAAAAAATGGTATTACCACTGTTGTTAAGCCAAGCATACAAAAATTTCTTCTTTCAAAACAGAGACTGTATTTAGTAATAATTCACATCAACCTTCATGCTGGCCACAAGCATTCAATTTCACTACTGAAGATATTTTAGATTAGTGGAATCATAGTGTACTTGTCCACTTGAAACTAATTTGTTTTCTTACAGAAATGCTCTCAAGATTCATCTGTGTTGCATGATGTGTCAAAATTTTGTTCATTTTTAAGGCATATTGATAGTTCACTTTATTCATACCACTTTTTGTTTAAGTATCTATCAATCACAAATATTGAATGCTTCTACCTTTTGACTATTTTCTGAAATATTTTTCTTGGGATTTCCTTTCCTCGTGTGTGTGTGTGTGTGTTGTGTGTGTGTGTTTGTCTGTTTGATACAAGATTTCACTATGCAGTTAGGGTTTGTCGGTCTTGAGCTCACCTTGTATTTCAGGCTGCTCTTGAAGTCAAAATTATCCTCCTGTCTCAGCCTCCTGAGTGCTGGAATTACAGGTGTGCTCCACCATGCCCAACTCCTATTAGCTTTTTAACACTACACGATTTTCCAAGTCAACATAACTGATATTCCCAAGTATGTATTGCTCCTACCCAGAATTTCACTTTCATCAATGCATGATGCATATTCTTTCAGTTGAATTCCATACATTCTTTTCCTGAACACACCCATTGCTCATTCTTCTACCTGAAAATATCTCTTCCTCAAGTAATCTGACATTCATTATTTTAAATTTGATTCAGATATCCTTTCTACTGGTATTCAGTTTAAGCATATCATTCTCTTTTACTCCTTTTTGCAGGACATATCAATGACTGAAGATGCCTTAGGTTTCACTAATGTATGGTTCTCTAATACTTTAGACAATCTCCCCTTAAACACTGATAGCCATGTGTAAATATCTGGCTTCATCTTTTTCCTTAAATGGAAGTGCTATGAAGCACTTCTCTATAGTTCCCAAAGCACTTTATATTATCTGGCATATAGACACCATCCCATTCATTGTTGAATATCTCAGGATCACAGCCATAGCCTTCATAACAGAATATTCATGACCCCATTTCCTTACCTGATGGGGTAAGTAACTGTTAATATATCTTCATCATTCAGCACAAACTTGTCACGTGCTTCTTTTATTATTTTGTGTTTAAAACCTACAGGAGGGAAAGGTATCCCATCAAACCACAAATACTCATACAACATGATGAAGAACTCTCTAAGATCTGTTAGGTTTCAAATTGCATTTCAAAAAATATTTTGGCCAGTGCTGGTGCTGGAGAATCATATTTGATTGATCATTATAAAGCAATCATTAACTTTCATTTGTTGTCAAATTAAAACTTGCTGATAAGGAGAAATGATGTGACTGATGATCAAAGTTTCCTATTTAGCAGTGTGAAATCATTCAGGGAATATTCTTGCAATGTTGTGAATTTCAATTCATGGTCACAACAAAAATTTCAATAAGATGTAAAAACACAAAACCATTAACAGATTTTTAAATGTTAAAAATAATGTTTAATATTAGCTGATGAGTCTTGAATATTTCAAGCTCTGCCCATTACAGTGCAAGGCTCTGGCACCATAGTTCAGTGGTGCACCCCGGCTAGCTATGAGGGTATTGGAGGATTGAAGCTCTGCCCAATGTTGTGACCCAGTACAATCCATCAGGAGGTTGCCTGGCCAGGGGCACAGGTCCCAGAGGAAAATGAAAGAGCAAGATGTAATCTCGGACCTCCAGCCCACTGAGAACAAACCAGGCAACACTGAAATGGAAGACATTAAAATAGCACTATTGAACTTTCTGAAATGATAGCAAGTGAAGTAAAGAAACAACTCTATGAAGCTATAGAGGAAATCAGATGAGAAATAATCTCCCATGTTAAAGAAAAGAAATGAGAAATATTATGAAAGAAGTATTGAGTGTATCAAAGGAGGTCTCATTTTAAATAGAGGAACATAAGAAAATGATGGAAACCTAGCATGAACAATATAAGAAAGAATCAGAATGCATAAAACAGATTCAAAAGGTATTCAGGCAATAAAAAATTCCATTATAAGCTGGCAAAACAGCTTGAAAGAAGCTAAAGATAGATTCTCAGACTGTGAAGACAGGATGGAAGCTTATGATTTGAAAGAAAAAATCTCTTAAAAATAACAAGGAATAGCCTGGAAATATGGCTTAGGTGGCACAAGCACCTGTTTGCCAAGCACAAGATCATGAGTTTGATCCCCAGTACCAAAAAACAAAACAAAACAAAACAAAACAAAACAAAGCAAAACAAAACAAAAATAACAAGGAACCAGGGAACATCCCAACAGCTGCAAGATGATGCAAAGAGAAACAATATAAGGGTAATAGGTGTCAATGAAAAAGCAGGGTCGACAGAAATGACATAAGACTGTTTACAAGAACAATAGCAGAAAATATCCAAAACATGAAAAAAGAATACTAATATTATAAAGTTACAGATCCAGTTGACTGTGATACATGCATGCCTTGTAACTTTACATATTTATGAAGTTCAGTATCATGTTGCCTGACACATACACTATGTATTACTCAAATCAAGGAAATAAAACAACCTATAATTTAGATATATAAAGTTGATATATATTAAAAATATACAAAATTTCTTTGTTTTGGGGGATAATAACCCCCCATACCTCTTACAATACAAAATAATTTGCTTTCAATAATATTTATCCTAGGTGATGCAGAACATTAAGTGTTATTACTTGAATCTACTATACTCTGGGCATATTATCAGTTCTGAGCTGTGTCTCTTGGACTCTCAGAGTGTTCATGAAGACTGCTTCCATGACTTCATCTCTCTTCCATCACTCTTGGATCATATAATAACCCATAGAACATGCATTAGTAAAGCAAAATAATTGAAATTATCCCATGCATATTATCTGACCATAAAGCTATGAAATGAGAAATTAATGGCAAAAGAAACAACAGAATACTACCCTCCTAAATAATCAATGGTCACACAGAAAATTAAAGAAGAAATTAAACAATATCTATAAGCAAACAAAAATGAAATACAACATACTGGAACTTACAGAACACAATGAAATCAGTCCTCAGAGGGAAATTTATTGCAGTGAATTTTCACATCAGGGAAACAAAATGAACACAAATAAACACCCTTATTCTACACCACAAATGTCCAGAAAAGAAGAACAAGTCAAGTCCAAAGCCCAAAGAAGTGAGGAAATCATAAAGATCATAAAAACCATAAATAAGAAATTAAAACAATTGGGACTAACAAAACACTACAAAGCATTAACAAGTTGAAGTTGGTTCTTTGAAAGAAAAAATAAAATTTATAAGCCCTTAGGCAGAGAACCTTATCAATAAAAGGAAAGAAAACTCAAATCCATGCAATAAGGAATGAAAAAGGTGAAATTACTACAGACCCTGGGGAAATAAAGAAGATCATCAGTATCTGCTTTGAAAATCTTTACTCTCATAAGTTCAATAATACAGAAGAAATGGACAGATTCCTAGAAAACTATGAATTACCAAAGTTAGATCAAGAACATGTAAAACTGCTGAATAACCAAATTTCTGTTAATGAGATTGAATACATAATTAAAAAATTACCAACAAAGAAAAGCTCATATCCCGATGGATTCACAGCTACATGTTATAAAAATTTTAGGGATGATTTAATATCAACAATCCTCAAACTTTTCAATGGAACTGAAAGGGAAGCATATCTCCCTAACTAACTACTGGAAGCAAGAATTACCAAAACAAGACAAAGACTCAGAGTTTCTGGGGAGTTATTGGGACACAGGACTGGGTCCAGCAGATTTCAGTGCCTCAGTCAACCACATTCAGTGGCCTTGTTTCAGTTCTGGAGGCAGAAACCTTGCACGAGGACTCTGGGCTCAATTGGGATGGCTTGGGGACACCTTGAGACTAGGGCTGCCACGAGCTGAGTTCATATTCACAACCCTGGGAGAGGGGATTGTGCCCCAAGGGTTCTGCCAGCCCCAGTTCTCTACAGCCTGCTTCTGCCTCTCAATGTAGGGAGCCAACTACCTGCAGAGGAGCTGAAACTGCTCCAGTAGCTGAGGGTGCAGGAGGGGATTCACCACACACCCAGAGGAAGCTTTGGAACACCACTCAAACCAAGCAAATAAAGAAAAATGACAAAAGGAAAGACCAAAAGGCAGGCTCAAATCACCAATCCATCTCAAGAAAGCATGGGGGCCATGAACATAGAAAGAAATAGAAGCCATACAACTGAAATGACTGAAATGATATCAACCGAAATAAAGAAGCAACTAGAGGAAGCTATGGAGAAATTCAAACTAGAAATACTTGCTCACATAAAAGAAGAAATGATAAAAGTAGTGAAAGAAATAGTGACCACATCTAGTGATGACACAGCTAAACAATTAGAGGAACAAAGCAAACAGATAGAATCCCTGAATGAACACTACAAGAAAAAAAACAGAATACATAAAGCAGATTCAATGAGATATACAGGAAATCAAAAATTCTACTGAAAGCTGCTTAAGTGCCTGCCTTGCAAGTGTGCAGTCGTGAGTACGATTCCTGGTACCACCAAGAAAAAAAATCATACTCCATGAGATAAATGGCCAAAAACTGAAAGTCTTTACCTTAAAATCAGGTACGAGACAAGGATGTCCCCTGTCACCACTCCTATTCAACATAGTACTGGAAATACTAGCCAGAGCAATTAGACAAGAGAGAGAAATAAAAGGAGTAAAGATAGGAAAAGAGGAAGTTAAATTATCATTATTTGCAGATGACATGATACTTTACATAGTAGACCACCAAAACTTCATTGAAAAACTCCTAGATATAATAAATAAATTCAGCAATGTAGCTGAACACAAAGTTAATACTCAAAATCAATAGCATTTCTATACACTAACAACAAAGGTACTAAGAGAGAAAAAAGAGAAGCCACATCTTCACACTAGAATCCAAAAAAATGAAATATTTAGGAATTAATCTCATGAAATAAGTAAAAGAGCTATACAAGGAAAATTATAATACCTTGTAAAAGGAAATAGAAAAGAACCTCAGAAAATGGAAAGACATCCCCTATTCATGGATAGGAAGAACAAACATTGTGAAAACGGCCATTCTCCCAAAATTACTATACAGATTCAATGCAATCTGAATCACAATACCACTAAAATACCTCATAGATCTAGAGAAATCATTCCTAAAATTCATCTGGAACAAGAAGAGACCTAGAATAGCAAAGGGAATTATAAGCAGCAAAGACAAGGCATGAGGCAAGGCAGTAGGTATCACAATCCCTGACTTGAAATTATACTACAAAGCTACAGTAATAAAATCTACATGGTACTGGAATAAAAATAGACCTGAAGATCAGTGGAATAGATTGGAAGATACAACCACAACCACAAACTCACTCAACGACCTTATCTTTGATAAAGGGGCCAAACATGTTCACTGGAAGAATGCCAGTCTCTTTAACAAATGGTGCTGGAAAAATTGGCTATCGATATACAGAAGCCTAAAACTAGACCCATGCCTATAACCATGTACTAAACTAAAATCTAAGTGGATCAAAGATCTAAATATTCAAACAGAAACACTAAATCTGTTGGAAGACTAAGTAAAAGCATTGAAGGTAAAGCGGTAGGTAGGTAGAGAATTCATGAACAAGAATCAAATTGCACGAAATATACTTCCTGAATCAATAACTGGGACCATATTTTATTAAAGAGCTTCTGCATGTTGAAAGAGATTTCCAGAAGAGTGAAAATGGTGAAAAAATCTTAATGGATTGTCTCTCAGACAAAGGACTCTGTCTAGAACTTATACAAAATTAAAACAAATCATACCCTCAAAATTCCAAGTCCCAATCCAAAAATGGGCATCTGAAATGAATACACAGTTCTCAGATGAAGAAATACAAATGGAAAATAAATACATGAAAAAATGTTCATCATCATTAGTTGTTAGAGAAATGCAAAGCAAAAACCTCACTGAGATTCTATCTCACCCCAGAAAGAATGTGCAAGATAGAAAAAATGACCAACAACAAGTGCTGGAGCAGCTGTGGGGAAACAGGAACTCTTCTGCACTGTTGGTGGGAGTGTAGACTGGTGCAACCACTGGGGAGGTCAGTCTGGAGATTCCTCAAAAAGCTGCATCTGGAGGTCCCATTTGACCCAGGTATTCCACTTCTTGGCATATTTCCAGAAGATCTGTAAACATCATACCACAGTGATGTATGTGCACTCATGTTTATAACAACACAATTTGTAATAGCCAGATCTTGGAAACAACCTGGGTGCCCATCAACTAAGGAATGGATAAAAAGGTTGTGGTATTTTTATGCAATGGAGTACTACTCAGCTATAAAGAATGATCATATTGAGATATTGATAAATGAATGGACACAACTTGAGACCATACTCATAAGTGAAATAAACCAAACTCAAATGTATAAATAGCATATAGTCTCCCTAGTATGAGAGTTGATAAGAGTATATAAGATTTTATGGTAATCATGATTTCCCATTTCATTGCTTTGAAGCCTTTCAATATTTTCATTCAGTTGGAATGGTTTTATTCTGTTTTATTTGACTTTATTATGTGTAATGGTATGAAAAGCTGTTTATAAAGAAACAAAACATTATGGCAGCCATTGCTGATTTAATATCGTCTTCCTTAGAAGTCCTACCATGCTTTGACTCTGCTATTACCATTGGTTCTATCATGTTGTGTCTTACTGGGATTTTAATATATGTGATAGTATAAACAAATATTTTTATTGAAAATGAGATATTATAGTAGTCATTGATCTTAGTTATTCGGTTCAGAATGTCCTGTAATTGTTTCATTCTCTTGATTTGTTTTATACTATTGTGTTATGTTTGGTATTATTGTATTTGAAACTATGGTCAACAATAGCAGAGAAAGAGATATGTTGATAGCTCCTTTTAATGTCCAGTTGGCTTATTGTAAAGTGTTGTGTTGCTTATGTTGTTCTGTTCTGATTTGCTTGTTCTGCCCTCTTTTGTTTTATT
>PVJX010046195.1:0-12323 GCA_004027295.1 Dolichotis patagonum | reverse complement strand
GGGGGAGTGGAGCGAGAGGGCTGTTCCGCCCTCCCGCGGGGGGAGGGGGAGGGTCAGCAGCCTGTGGCCAGCTGTGCCCGGTGAATCCCTTGTGCGCACAGCCTCAACTTCCCCAATTTCAAGAAAGCCAGGGCCACCGTGGGCCTCCAGGCTTGCTCCCTACAGTCCTCTTTTTTTTGGAGGGGGGTATGGGGACTCGAACCCAGGCCTTGCGCTTGCCTGGCAGGTGCTGTGCGGCTGAGCTACATCCCCACCACCCTACAAGCTACAAGGCGCTGATAATGCACAAATCTACACAGCTTCAGGGTGTGCGGGGGATTGTGTCTCTGCCCAGATGTCCTTGCTGCCTGAGCCTCCTACACCTGTCAAAGGAGAAAGAGGGCGCCTGCCCCGTGGCCGGTGTGAGGACCATGCTTGAGGATGCATAGAAGTGGGCAGGCAGGTGCTCAGCTGGCACTGGCTTGGTGCTAACCACAATGAGCCAGATGACTGGGTGGGCTTACCATCCAAGTACCTGCAGGAGGGAGAGAGACTAAATGCTTAAGCATGTTACAAACCAGAGGCCCAGCCAGAGGTCTCCTCCTCCGGGAAGTCCCTTCGGCCAAATCTCATCTACCCTCCTCCTATACCATCGACTTCTAGGAAAAATTATTGGAACCCTGACTTTATATTGAGCCGGGACACAAAGACAGCGCTCAACGCATATGTGGGTGGAGTGGAGGTAAACACATGTGTGTGAGCAGAAGCGGTCCAGCTTCACAAATATTGCACATCAGAGAAGAACAGAAAGGGCTTCCCAGTGAGTGGCCATGGGGCTCCAAAGGGCCAGCAAGGGTCAGAATGAGAGCCAGCAGGGGGCTGTGCCCCAGGGTGACCTGCTGTAGATCCCAACAGGACAGTGCCACAAAGCCTTGGGCTCAGAGTGAGAGGGAGATTGCCATGGGTGCAGAAAGCCCTGGGGCTGGGGGCCTGGTAAGGGTGGGACCCCCATGCCCTCGCTCCACCCTCTCTGCACTCTTGCCAGGTGGGTGTGCAGGCTGGTGAGCCGTGAGCAGGGATCTGGACTCACCACGCCTGAAGATGGCTGGAAACTGCTCCTGGGAGGCCCGTCCCACCAATGGGAACAAGGCAAGTGTCACGAGGCCGAGGGGTCCCTGGGCTGCCTGAGGAGTGTATGGGAGGAACAGACAGAGCCAAATATCCTCCCCCATTGCCCGCCTCCCTGCCCCACCCTCTAGCCCTGGACCGTATGGTCTGCTCCTGGTTACGGGGTCTCTCAGATCCAGTGTCCTTGTTAGGGAAGCAAGCTTGGACATTGGCCACCCTGAAAGTCACTTCCCATGCTGTCCTTCATTCTTTTACCAGCCATGAAATGGTCTCATCTCCTCTGTCAGGGCAGTTGGTGCCAGGCCCTGCGTCTAGGGTGACCCTGATGGCATGAGCTCCCAGAGCCATACCCACTGTGGGCTGCCCGCTGGTCATGGGTTCACCTCCCTCTGCAGGCACCAGCCCTGCCTGAGCTACAGACAGGCCCTCTAGGGTGACCCTGCTTCCTGCCCTCCCTCTCTCCACTTACATCTTTGCATTTGCTGAAGAGGCAAGCATTCCCTTCTGAGTCCCAGCACAGCGCTCAGGTTGAAAGGATCCCTCAGATTTACCTACTCCAAATTCTTCAACCTCAGGCTAGCATCTCCATAGTAACTGGACTCCGGCCCAGCCCCCAGGATTCCCCACCCAATATACTCTTGATTCTTTCCCTCCTCCCCAGGGTGCCCACTGTGGAATGGGGGGAGCCTGTCCCGGGAGGCAGAGGTTGGATGCACTGGAGGCATCTCCAGAAGTCCCCAGAGCACGGACAGTGTGATCAGGGAGGGGGCAGGCTCCAGAGTGGGTGCTTTATGAGGCAGCGTGTGTCTGGGAATAGCAGCCCCCGCCCAGTGACTCATCCAGCCTCCCTCTCCTCTGCAGGACGGGACTGCAGGCTTTTTCCAGCCTGGGAGAGCCCTAGAGTGCTCTACCATCTTGCTCCCTCCCCAAGGTCTGTCCCCACCTAGTGGAGCCCCAGGAGTCCTGGAATAATCAAACCCCCAAGCCCCACAAAGGAAAGGAAGAGCAAGTTAAGCAGTTGGATTTGGGGGATCAATGAGGCAGAGAGAGATGTTGAGCTGATGAATGTGTTTAGGAGGTGCCTATGAATGACAGATGTGAGCAGGACCCTTAAAAAGCTCACCTTGAACAACACAGTGTCCCCAGTGTGTAGCTGGCATCTCCAGTTCCTGTGTACAGATCCCCTTGACCTAAGCCAGGCCAGAAGATCCCAGACTGGGCCGGGGGTCTAGCTCAGTGGCAAAGTGCCTGCATGGCTGTTGTGAGGTCCTGAGTTTGATTCCTGGTACCAAAAAAAAGATCCCTCCCAAAGAGTGGTTTCTCAGGACCAGCTTTCTATAAGAGCCATCTGCAGGCAGCAGAAAGGATCTCGCCTCTAGAACCTCTCTGTGTGCATGTGCATGGTGGGGGGTTTTCCTTTCCGTTGTTTCATTGAAAAGCCCTGAGCAATGGAAACAGACCATCCTTGGGGAGCATGGGCTGGGATAGATTAGTGCTGTCTGCAGAGGTGTGGGAAGGGCAGTTAGGTGTTTAGGGCAGCCTTTGCCCTGAGGAATAAGAGGCCCAAAACAACCTGAGAATGGAATCAACTGAGATAGGTTGTGTTTACCTGCAGTGTCTTTTAAATGCTAACACTGAAAACTCAAGACGCTGCACACCACAATATAGATTTCTGACCACTCTGGGGAGCAGGGAGGAGGGTCCGGCTCTACTTGCAGCTACTGCTGGCACTCACTCCCCAGAGCAGGGCAGGCTGTCCACCTCGTTCAGGGTGGGTGCCCTTGGGTTTGCTGCATTCCGGTTTCTGGCCCCTGGCCAAGCTTTGTGCATTTACACACCTGCCCAGACCTTAAGGGGCAGGGCCAGCATTCAGCTGGGTTTTGCTTTTACAGCTTCCTATGGCCAGATGAATAGCAGATGTCACAAGACTTTCCCCCTCCCCAGGGACTCCTTGAGCTTTCCCACAATCCAGAATCCTGACACTGCCTCGGATCCCAATTCTCTCTGACCCTACTATGGGACAGAATCCTCCGACTCCAGCTTTGGCCAGAGTCCGGTTTTCTTTTCTTCCAGTACTGGGGAGTGAACCCAGGGAGCACTAAGATACATCCCCAACCCTTTTTATTTTGAGACAGCATCTTGCTCCATTGTCCAGGCTAGGCTCAAACTGGCAGTCTCCCTGCCTCAGCCTCCTCAGGATCTGGGCTTATAGGCATGAGTCACCATGCCCAGTTGGATTTTATTTCTTTAGAAGTAAATATTTTGTGTACTGGTTTTTGTTGTTGTTTGTTTTTTTTTGTTTTGTTTCTTTGTTTTGTGGTACTGGATCAGGATCGAACTCATGACCATGAGTTTGCAAGGCTGGCACTATGCACCTGAGCTAAATCCTTGGCTGTGTATTGGTTTTGAAACACTGAAAAAAAATTTTGCAAGTTATTTGCAAGAACAGGAGATGAAAATACCTACCCTCCTTTACCTCTCTTCACTTGTTGTCAACCTTGCCCTGTGTGTAATTTCTATGTATTGTCCAACAGATAGAATTTTTTGCTAGAATCACTTAAAAGTAAATCACAGACTCCAAGCTTCTTTGCCTCCAAATAACCTGAATCTGCTGAGAACAAGGTTACCCCCATGCATAACCTGAGTCCATTTCCGCTTTCCGACAATGTAACATGGAAGCAATACCCTTGTCTACACGCACGCCCTGCTCTCCTTCTCCTGTGGGCCCGCCACCGTTGGGTGGCAATTGCTCGGGTCCAGTATGTAACACTGGGTTCATTAGTCCTGTCTCTTTGGTCTCCCTCAACCCACAAGGCTCCTCGGTTTTCCCTAATTTAGCGTGACGTGAGCGTCTTCACACAGAGTCTATTCTGACTGCTGGGCCGGGGTAGCTGACTGCTCTGCGTCACTACTGTAGGTGCAGCACTCTGCGCTGCTAATTCAAGCCTCTGGGAAATAGTGTGTCAGGTGACAAAGGGGCCACCTTTCTGCTCGGCCACAGTCAGTGACCCTACAAAACCTGCCCCCAAGCATCTAACGGGGACCTCCAGGCCCAGCTGCAGATGCCGGCCTGGTGGTTCAGTGAGGGGCAGCCGCATCACCAGGTGTCTCCCTTCTGCACCTGCACAGATGTGTCCCAGTGGGGACGAGGTCTCAGAACTCTACAGTCGAGGCTTCCTGACCATTGAGCAGATCGTCAAGCCGCCGCCCCCGGCCATCATGGACTACATTTTCCTGCTGCTTTGCCTGTGTGGCCTGGTGGGCAACGGGCTGGTCCTCTGGTTCTTCGGCTTCTCCATCAAGAGGACCCCCTTTTCCATCTACTTCCTGCACCTGGCCAGCGCCGACGGCACCTACCTGTTCAGCAAGGCCGTGTTCTCCCTGCTGAACACGGGTGGCTTCCTGGGCCCCTTCGCCAACTACATCCGCAGTGTCTGCCGGATCCTGGGGCTCTGCACGTTTGTCACGAGCGTGAGCCTCCTGCCTGCCATCAGCACAGAACGCTGCGTGTCGGTCATCTTTCCCTCCTGGTACTGGCGCCAGAGGCCCAAGCACCTGTCAGCTGTCGTGTGCACCCTGCTGTGGCTCCTGGCCCTCCTGGTCACAGGCATTCACAACTACTTCTGTGTGTTCCTGGGCCGAGAGGCCTCCGGGGCACCCTGCAGGCACATGGACATCTTCCTGGGCATCCTGCTCTTCCTCCTCTTCTGCCCCCTCATGGTTCTGCCCTGCCTGGCCCTCATCCTGCACGTGGAATGTCGTGCGCGGCAGCGCCAGCGGTCTGCCAAGCTCAACCATGTCATCCTGGCCATCGTCTCTGTCTTCCTGGTGTCCTCCATCTACTTGGAGATTGACTGGTTTCTCTTCTGGGTCTTCCAGATCCCAGCCCCCTTCCCTGAGTATGTCACCGACCTCTGCGTCTGCATCAACAGCTGTGCCAAGCCCATCGTCTACTTCCTGGCCGGGAGGGACAAGTCACAGCGGCTGTGGGAACCGCTCAGGGTGGTCTTCCAGCGGGCCCTGCGGGATGGCGCCGAGCTGGGAGAGGCTGCGGGCAGCACACCCAACACGGTCACCATGGAGATGCAGTGCCCCTCTGGGAATGCCTCCTGAGCAGCCAGCGTTCGGGGCAGGATGGGACAGGGAGTGACCGGTGGCCTCCAGAGATGCTTGTGCCACAAGACAGAGACAGGGCAGTGGTCTTCATGTTTGGATGGAGGGGAAAGGTCTGTCTCTGGCCCCTCGTACCTCCTTCTCCCTGCGCTGCAGGCTTGGGCAGTGACTAAGAGGCCAAGCAGCCACCTGCAAAGAGAACCAGTGGCCCTGCGTCCAGCAGCTACTCTGCTTCAGTGACCCAGGCCACCAGAGTTGCCCCCACGGGGTGAGGTCCCTTGTGCCTCAGACTGGTCAGGAAGGAGAATATGTGGTCGCCCAGTCCCATCCAGCTCCTGCCCCTTTGGGGAGCCCTCATCGAAGGTGACCCAGCCTGTGCCACCCACCACAGGACAAGGGAGTCCATCCCTACAAGGCAGCATCAGAGCAAACCCAGATGGCGTGGAGCTCTCGGGCAGAGGGTCCTGCTAACCTGCCTTGTAAAGAGTCTTTCCAGAAGCAACATCCAGCTACCCTTGATGAGTCATTGGTGACATGGCCAGAATGACTGGCCCCGCTGGACTGCTGGAGGCCAGACTCTGGACATCTTGGGTTGCTGACTGCCTACTTGCCTCTGTGTCCGGCCAGTCCTGGGCACTCTGTGTGTCCCCCAGGCCGCTGTGGACCATCTGGGCAGCTCCTGGACAGAGTCCTTGGGCTCCAGCACCCACCTTAAGGTGGGCTCTGGCTCTGCCTTGCCCACCTGAGGACTGACACTCTGGTGCCCATCCACGAACACAGTGACCCTGTGTTGCCAAAGGAAGTTTTATAAAAGGCAATAAAATGTATATCAGTAAACATTTTCTGTCTGGTGCTGAGGCAGCTTACTTCGAACACCTTCTCTGTGCTCTCCCACAGTGAGGACGGTGGGAGCCCGGGGCGGGCAGCGCCTCCCCGTCAGCTGTCCCACGCCATCTCTCTTTTCCTCAGCTCTGAGGCTGCCTCCTCTGGCTGGCTGTGCCCACACCTCCAGCCTTCCTCCCTCTCCAGCTAGCTCTGTGTACACCCAGTCCTGCCACCCCTTCCCCGGTGGTCATCCACTCCTCTGCCGGAGGAAGCGATGGTTGGCTGATGTCCCTGGGCCTCCATCCCAGGAGCCTTAATTCTCATCTCCACGCCTCGCTCTGTAGTGGCTGACTCCGTCCTAGAAAGGACACAGAGCCCCAGGGGCTGCCTGGAGCCCCCAAGTGACACCCTCTATATGCCTTCATAGGCTGGGAGCTCTGCCAGTGTGGGTCTGGGCCAGAGAAGTTTCTGACAGCCCCCCACGCCCCAGCCACACCTCTACTCAGCCCTGCAGAGGCCCATCCTGGTACCTGCTGTCCAGCCTGGCACAGGGCCCCAGCCCCTTTGTAGGAAGCTCTTGGGTAGAGGCCAGGCCAGAGGCTGATGGAGCTGGGCCTGTCCCTGGGGAGAGCCTGGAGCAGACAAGGAGGGCAGGGAAGGTGGGAGCAGCATCCCGCCTGGCCAGCGCCTGGCATGCAGCCTGCACTCCTTGAGCCTGTCCAGCTTTGCCCTACATAATGTGGACCCAAGGCAGGGGTCCAAATCCATGGCCCTGATGTCCCATCTCCCAGCCAGCCTGACATGTCCCTCCTGTCCACTCTAGGCCACAGCCCTTCTGTGCTCTGATTTCTAATGGTCCCAGCTGGTCCTCCCAGCAAGGCCACTGTCTGATGAGAAGGACCCCGTGGGCTCAGTGAGAGGTGCTGGTTCCGGGAGCTTCTGGCGATGACGGGTTGCCAGTGCCACCTGTCCCATGCCCAGTGCTGGTTTTCCTGGCCTCCCCAGTGCCACTCAGAGAGTCCCAGAGACACAGGGTTGGATGTGGTGGTCTCCAACCTTGCAGGCAAAGCACTGGAACAGACATGACGGCTGTGCCTGGGACCTAGTGGTGAAATTTCCACAGCTCAGACATCCTGGCTGCAAGACCCCAGACTCCACATGGGCAGAAACACCCCCTAGCTCTGAAAGTGGCTGAGGGGTCCCTGAGCAGCCTGACTGCCTAGGGCCCATGCATCTCAATTCCTGGGAATTCACCTCCTTCATAGACGCCCCAGGCCTCCAGCCCTGAGTCCACTGTGAGAACAAAGGACTTCCTGGATTCAGTCTACCGACAATCACTTAGAGCTAGGGCAGATCCCAGAGGTCAGGATGGGGCTGTGGAAGAAGGATGCTGAGGTAGAGGCTGTAGGGTGAGCTCCAGGGATTGGCCTCTCTAGGGCCTTCTGGAGCTTTCTGCTGTGCAGATCATTGCTGTCCATCAAGGGAGTGAGCCTTTCTGTCCATCTCAGCCCCACCCCCCACATTCCGTGCTAATGGAGGCAAGACGGCTCCAGGGAGGGCTAAATGAACACAAATGGAAGGCCACTTTCCTCTCTCCTGCGATATTCCGTAGTTAAAGTGGGCTGGGGAAGAGCGGGCTGCAGGGGCCTGACGTGTGCCCCTCACTGTCCACACCCCCACCCCACCCCCCTGCCAGCACGACTGGCTCCCAGTGGAACCCCAGCCTCCTTCCTTCTGGGCATTTGGTACGGGCAGGAAGCTGGGGACCTAAGTACTGCACATCTCTGTCCTGAAAGTGCAGCACAGCTTCGCTCAGTAACACAGCGGAGACAGGAAGTCCTGTTAAAGAGTCGCTGGGCTGCACTGGGCTGGTCATTACTGAGCCCGACTTTCTCACAGCCGTGACACGGAGCAGGGTACAGGGCACAGCGCAGGGCAGCACCCTACACTTTTTCTTACTTCCTGCTGCATGCTAGCTCTACAAAAATAAGCAAGAAGAGACGCACACTCTTCTGGATCATGCAAGGGATAAACAAGACCAAATTTGGAAAGTCAAGAGTGAGCCCCAGGGAGCCAGAGGACTGCTTGCTCTGCTGCTGGGACCTGAGTCTTACTGTGCCTCAGTTTCTCCATACGCTACTGTGCAGACCTCACAGTGTCACATAAAGTGCCTGCAGGCTGTGCCCAGCACACCCGAGGGCCCTGGCCAGGCATCCAGGCAGGATCTGCGAATGCTAGCTATAGAATTTAGTGCTCACAAAGCGAGTTTCTTGTCCAGGGTCAGTCACCCAGGTCCAGACCTGGTTGAAGCCCCATGTCCACACCCAAAGCCTCCCCATGGTGGCTGTCTTGTAGCCTCTGACCATGGTGTGACTTGGACTCTGGGAGCTGATAGAGTGAATGTGCCCATCACAGCCTGGGTGACATCCACAGTTTGTCAAGGCCAAAGGAGGAAGTGAGTCCGTTTCCAGCTCTGTAGAAGATGTAAACTGGGAACAGGAGGTGGGTGCTCGGGAGACAGCCAGCGGCCCGCAGGCCCAGGCCTCTCCTCCCTCCATCCTCCATCCCAGCCAAAGGCACAGATGCCTCTGGCATCAGCCCAGCTCTCCGGGATGTCCTGCCAGCTGTGGTTTTCAGATAAGTTGGGTTTCGGAGTCTAGGCCAGAAAATTGAAGCCCAAGACCTATTCGTATCTGCACCCTTGGTTCTGAATCTCCAGCCAAGACTATTCCTCCTTCCCAGGAATCTCGGCCCACTGAGGAGGCGGGTGGAGAGATGGACCCCCCCAGTCACTATGCCGGGAGGAGCCGGCAGGGGAGATGCGCCCTACGGTTTGTCAGTGTCTAAGCCAGAAAGCAAGGCAGACCTTTCAGAGAGCTTCCCGAATCAAACCCACCAAGAATGCCACTGCAAAAAGGACAATATCCTATGCCAGGAGAGACTTGCAAGTTGAAATTGGAAATAACAGGGTACGGGTCCCAAAATTAAAACTCACGGAAAAACTGCTCTGATGACTCAGAGGGCCAGCGCAGAGTTTCCTGGCAACTCAAGGGCAGGCTCACCTACTTTGGCGGATTTGTTTGTAATTAATCTAATCAACACACAAAAGGCACCCATTTAATATACTGTCCAGTGATCTTTGATCAGTGTTTATATGTCCATGTCATCATCAAATCAATACACAGGGTGTTTTCAGCTCCCCAAAGAATGTTTCCACCACGCCCCTTCAAAGCTTCCTGCTGTCATCAAGGGTCAGTCCAGCGCCACCGCCCTCAGCAACCATCTCTGCTTCGTGCTGTGTTGACCTGCGACCTGGTCAGACTGTGCCATGTCAGCCAGGATTCCTGGTGGCAAGAAACAGAATCCCAGGCTTAATCCAACTTGGCATGGGCGGGGTGGGCATGTGCATATTGAAGGGAACATATTAACCCATGTACGCAGAAGGTTCCAGAAGTGATTCTGGCTTCACGCACTGCCAGAGCTGGAGTCTTCAAGGATGCTATCGAGGCCCACTCTGTGTTCTGTTTCATGTTTCTGCTTTGGTCTGAGTTGCATCGATTTTTTGTGACTACACCAGGTGGCTGGTGACCCGCAGTTCCTGGTTTACATTCTTCCAACGCTGAATCCTTCCTTCCTTCCTTCCTGATCATTCCAGCCACAGTCCTGACAATCATGCTCACTGCCCAGGCCCTGGTCATCTCCCCTGGAGCAGCAGGGCGGGCTGGAGACACCAATCACACCCCAAACCAACAGACCGAGCATGGGGAAGTGGCGACCTGGCAGACCTGGTGGCGCTTAGGGACTGCGTTTTCCCCTCCTTGTGACCTTTCATCCACACGCCCACCTCTCTCCAATGTGCAGCTTACACTGCTTCCCCCCAAAGGCTGTATTATACACAGCAAAAAATGCCTCTGCCTCCCCACCAGAGGAGAGATGGCCCATCAACTGCAGAGCTGCCCCCAGCACCAAGCCCAGGGCTGTGGCCGTCCGTGCCGCCCGCCTGACTTACACACATGTCCTCTTGTCGAGGTGGCTTGCTAGTTTCCTGTGGCTGCCGCAACAAATGCCACTCACCAGGTAGCTCCAACCACAGAAATGTATTTCCTCGCAGTCTTGGACATACAGGTCCAAGCTCAGGAGCCGGCCCGCTGGACATTCTGAAGCCACTCCTCAACCCGTGCCCTCCCCTGGTGTCCCCTGTAAACATCCATGTGTGTGGTTGTAGTCCCTCTTCTCCAGAGGACGCCAGTCTGATTAGATCAGGGCCCACTGTGATGACTTCTTTTTAACTTAGTTATTTCATTAAAGACCTTATCTCCAAATACAGTTCTTTTCTGAGATACGGGGGCAAAAGGTTCAGCATGAATCTGGAGGGACACAGTTCAGGGCAGGACGGTTCCCTATGTTGACTGCTCTTGACACACGATTCACAGTGGAAGGGAAAAGAGAATAGCAATATACTGAAAGGAAAGGAAAAAAAAAAACTCCAACTGGAAAAAGGAAACAGGAAAAAACAACAGACAATCACCAGATCTCAAGCCGAATGCCTGGTATCTCAGCTACTCTGGAGGCTGAGGCAGGAAGATCTCAAGTTTTAGGCCAGCCTGGACAACTTGTCAAGGCTTTGACTTAACATAATAAAATAAAATAAAATAAAATAAAATAAAATAAAATAAAATAAAATGTATTTGGGATATAGTTTAGTAGTAGAGCTCTTGACTAGCATATGCAAGGCTCTGGGTTCAAACACACACACAGAGGATGAGTTGACTCCACTTCATCCACCTACCACTAAAAAGCCCAGATGTGGACTGGACCCGCTATCCAGGAAGAGCTGGACCCAGAGGCATGGATCCTGGGTACCTGTCAATCAGCCAACAGTCAGAGCAGGTGAGCACCTTTCTACGCCAGGCAGTGTTCTGGACACAGAACAGGCAAGAATGGGGGAACTTGTGCCTTTGGGAAGCTCATGCCCTCCATCTCTTGGGTCTGAGGCCTCGAATCCCTCTTGGCCAGGCATCAGCTTGGTCCCACTCCTGGACGCAACAGTGCCATGGGAACAGAAGAAATGGCCCATGGGCGTCCTGGCTTGTACATCCACGCAGCCGAAGGGCACCAAGGCTCACTTTCCTTTCTCCACTCTTTCGTCAAAGAGATGCCTAACGTCTCCCACACCTGTATGTCCTCGGCGTGCAGGGCAGGAAATTAACCATGAAGGCTCTGAACCTTCCTAGTGTGTCACCACCTGCCCCACCCCTCACAGGCCAGACGGCACAGGTAAGACCTCAGCCTCCATCCTGCCCACAAGGGACTCAGTACCACGGGCTTCTTCACTTACACAGCAGGGAGGTGGGCAGTGGATGTGACCAGAGGGGGGAAACTGCCCATCCAGGGCTGAAATAAACCCTTCTCCCTCTGTCTCTCATAGCGTGTGTATGAGATCTCTGATTCCCGAGGGCAGTAGGGCAGCCGGGGAGGGGTTACAAGTCTGCAAGGGAGAACTTGGGGCTTCAGAGTGGTTACCCACACTGCTCAGTCACCCAACTGACAAATGGCAGAACTTGGATTGGTGAAAGGTCCCAGATCCTGGGTCTACTGCCCCAGCCTCTGGTTTGCAGGGAGCAGAGCCCAGCATTAGCCAGAGCACCTCTCTGCAAGGGCAGCAAAGACAGCTGTAATGCTTTTCCCACGAGAGCCCCCATTCCGTCTGCGGCCCCACCCCAACTCCCCAGCAATGGAACCACTGATGTTCTGATGCTGCCAGGGTGTCTCAGGAAGAGGCGCCTCCCCTCCTCTCAGGCCCTCAGCCTCCTCCTCCACCTCCCCTGGGAAGGCAGTGAGTAGGGCCACACCTGGGAGGCCCATTAGCCCCTTTGGCTCCTGCAGGGCCAGCTCCACAGTCCCCTGGGGGGCGCCGCCTGAGTGAGACAGCACCCCACCTGCATTTAAGCCTCTGCTTCCCTTTCCACTCTCAGAGGAAGCAGAGCCAAGATCCTCCAGGGTCCTGGGGGAAGGACTCCTTTGAGGCTGGGAAGCAAAGTCAGCTAGGAGGGCACAGCTCCTCCTGGTGAGACAGCCACAGGCAGAAGCCTTCAGGGGACCCAGAGTTGTCAAGGCCTCCTGGGATAAGAGCCACTAGGGACTGGCACCCTACTCTGAAGGACAAGCATCGCATCCAAGGCCAGGTGAGATGCCTTTTTTTTTGCAGTCTGGGTGGAGGCTCAGTGGTTAGCAGTAGATGCTCTGCCACCTACTGGACCCTGTAGGAGACTCGCTCT